>CABHPH010159465.1:25134-39581 GCA_902168325.1 Peromyscus nudipes | reverse complement strand
GATATGGGAACCCGTGTGCAGATATGGGAACCCGTGTGCAGATATGGGAACCCGTGTGTGGAAGCTGGAGGAGGATACCAGGTGTCCTGTTCTACCACTTACCACTTCATTTCGTTGACATAGGAGCTCTCACTCAATCTGGAGCTAGGCTGGTGGCCAGGGAGCCACAGCAATCCCTCCGTCTCCAACCTCCACGGCAGTGGGGCTACAGGTATCTACGGCCACGCCCAGATTTTCACAAGGGTCCTGGGGGTTTGAACTCAGGTCCTCGTGTGCTTGTGTAGTAGTCTCTTATCCCCTAAGCCCCTCTTAGTCCGTGGAGATTGCTGTTAAGAAATCATTTCCTATACATATAATAGAGGTATTAACAACTGTGTGCATGAGATTAGGACTCAGAGTTGGTTTGTCAAACACTAGGGAAATATCAGTCATTACTATTATTATACGTTTTACCTCAAGCTTGAAAAAACATTATGAACGATAATATCCCAAGGAAGCTGCCATAGAAGATTTTGTAAAAAGGACAGGAGGAGACCTTGGTGGGTTGGAGCTGAGGGGCCCCATGGTGGGTGAGAAAGAGACTTTCCAGGCAAACACCGCAGGTGGTGGTCACAGCAGGTGGCAGCCACGAGGCGGGGAGGGCGAGGGAGACACATGGGACATGACACCATGCAGACAGCACTCATGTGGAAAGTTTTATTAAGGGAAGGGAAAGGGAGACGGAGGAAGAGAGGAAGAGATGAGGTGCTGAGGTGCAGAGTGACCTCATGGGAAGAGAGAGGAGAGAAGAGAGGGAGGAGAGGGAGGGGGCGGTAAAGGGGGAGGGAAGGGGAATCAGGAAAGGGAGAGAATGAGGGAGAGGGAGAGAGGGTGCATACAAGACCTCCTGGGGGAGGAAGGGGAGGGGTTTCCTCATAAAGGGGACTTTACATAGGATAAGGTTGTCAGGACCCTGGGCGGGCCAAGGTATTGCCTGCTTATTGGCCGGGTCCCCAAGGGGCGGGTCTGAATGCTAACAGAACAATCCAAATTATATGATGCTACCCACCACAGGACACTCTGATGTTTAAACCAGAGAAAAACCTTTCTGAGTCAATAGCACAAATCCCAAAATGACTATCAGATTCTAGGAGCACTCTCTGAAATCAGGTGCTCATGGGAAAAGAGGTAAAAAGGAAGGAAAAAAAGAAGGAGAGGAGATTGAAGGGAAAATAAAGGAGGATGTTATTGATACTGCCAAAGGAGTTGTTCTTCTTCAAAGACCCTGTTATGAGAAATTATACCATGCTGTGAAATGCCAACCTTCTATTCTTAACTTGTTCACATGAATGCATTAGCTAAAATCTAGTATTGATAGTTACATTTTCATAATAATGTCAAGGAATGTTCATTGATTTCTTCCCTGAAGGAAAGAGAAGAAAAATTATTTTTCTAATGGAATTAATCAGCTTGAGAGAGAAACACTCTAGTCTAATAGTGTCTAAATTTGACCACAGCATTTCCATTCTTTTTGTTATTGTTGTTGTTGTTACTTTGTTTTGTTTGTTGCTGTTGTAACTGTTGCCTTATTTACTATCCTGTCTGTGCATGGTATGTGTCTGTAGGTGCAGGGATGCACATGCCACATATGTGTGGTTAGAAGACAACTTTCAGGAGTTGGTTCTCTTCATCTACCTTGTTGAGACTGGGTCTATTTTGTTTCTGCCTCTGTGTACTCAAGGCTGGCTAGCTATGATGAGCTTCCAGGTGATTCTCCTATCTCCATCTCCATCATTCCACCGGGATCCTGGCATTACAGACACAGATCACTGTATCTGCCTTTCAAATTTAGCATCTGTGGATCAGACTTGAGTCATCAGGTTTACACTGAAAGCGTTGTTACCCACTGAGCCACCTCACTAGTCTGTTGCTTTCCTGAGACAGGTTCTTACTAGGTAGCCCAAGCTAGCCTAGAACTCATGATCTACTTACCTCAATCCCCTAGGTACTAGGATTATAGACAAGTACCACCAGGCTGACCTCTAACATTCCATTCTTTTTTTTTTTTTTTTTTTGAATCAAGCAGAATTTGCATTTGCTTTGGAATAATATCCCTGAAAAAGAATTTGCTAAACATTACAAGGTACTTTCAACTCTACCTTGCACAATTATACCTTTAAGCCACAGTTTTCAGACCACAGGCTTTCACTAAGTACGTGTTCTTAGTTATACGACTGCAACTTGGTGTGTACATCACACAGCAAGAACTTATCTGGACTATTCTCATCTGTTCAGTCACTTAGAGTAAATGTAGCTGAAGAGGTGGCCCAAACCGCCAAGGATGTGAGGCCTGCCACAGACGGGCAATAGGGGAAGTGATCCATGTGCCCTCTGACCCTAGTCTACCTGCTGCTCTACAGCCAGAGATTGCATCTGCCACCATCCAGGTCAGATTGTGAGGTGTGGGGACAGGCAGAATCTTCTTGACTCAGAAAGTGTCATTCAGCCTAAAAAAGCGTGGAAAGAGATACCAGAGTTTTTGTTAGAATTGTTAACTTTGTGTTTATTTGCTTGATTGATTTTCTTTTTCTTGTTCTTATTGTTTGTTTTCGAAGACAAGATCTTGCTGTGTGCCCCATTCTAGCCTTGAACTTACAGCCATACTCCTGCCTCAGCCTCACAATGGCTAGAGTCACTGGTATGTGCCACTGTGCCCAGCAGTTCATCAGTTTCTTAGAGTAAATTTAAAGTTTGATGATCTCTAAGTGTTAGAAATATACTATTCAAAAGTCAACAAGTGAGAATCACAGACATTTTTCTGTGAGATTTTATTCCACTTAGCATGTTAACAGCATATCTTTTGTATACTCCATAACTAGGTCAAAATGGAATTATGCTCCATATAATGATCCAAAAGGCCATATCTCCTAATCTGCACCATGTATATATGCAAAAATTAATGCTCAAAATTGTATATAAGAAAACAAAATAGTATTCTATATATTTGCCTACTCATAAACTATTCATTTACGAATTTGAATAGGTGATCTCATAACTTACCGTCTCTTCACTGACTGACCAGAGCCCAACACTCACATCCCCCATGAGCATATTAACAGAGGTCTACAACACACTAAACATATCCTTAAGGCCCACAGAACTCAGTTCTTGCCATTGTTTGAATACCTGTTAAGAGTCAACATCACTTCTCAGTGTTCTTGCATTTGGAACTACCATGGCATGGTTCATTTCATATTATTGAATAAGCTGATTGTCATAGTCTGTGATGAAACACCATGACCTAAGAAACTTAGGGAGGAAAGGATTTATTTGGCTTACACTTTCACATCATATCACAGGTTTTCATCAAAAGAAGTCAGGATGGGAACTCAAAGAGGACAAGAACCTGGAGGCATGAACTGATGCAGAGGCCATGGATGAGTGCTGTTTACTGGCTTGCTCAGCCTGCTTTCTTATAGAACCCAGGACCACCATCCCAGGGGTGGCACCAACCTACAATAGGCTGGACCCTCCCCCACAAATAGATAATTAAGAAACAGGTTAGCCTCCAGCTTAATCTTATAGAGGCGTTTCTCAGTGGAGGCTCCCTCCCTCTGATGACTACAGTTTGCAACATTCAAGTTGATGCAAAACTAGCCAGCACACTGATAATGCAGACTGATTATACAGACAGATGGATGGTTTATGAAAGTGGAACAGAATGTTTTATAGAAGCTCAAAACTGCAAAATACTAAAATATTATTACTATAAAACCAAGTGTGAACACACAACTCTGTTTAGGGGGGAAGCCTCCAGACCTAGGGACTCTCTATATTCTCATCACTCCATGAGACTCAAGTTAATGCTACACAGATAAATAAAAGGTAGATAGATAGATAGATAGATAGATAGATAGATAGATAGACAGGTAGATAGATAGATAGATAGATAGATAGATAGATAGATAGATAGATAGACAGGTAGATAGATAGATGATAGATAGATAGATAGATAGATAGATAGATAGATAGATAATAGATAGATAGATAAATAATAGATAAATAAACATAACTTGGTGGGGGATAAGTGATTTAGAGCACATGTTGTTCTTGCAGAGGGCCAAGGCTTAATTTCCAGCACCTGAATAGTTACTCCCAACCTATTTGTAACTCCAGTTAAAGCAAATCTGGTATCTTCTGGCTTCTGTGAACACCAGGCACACATGTGGTACACACACATACATGCATGCATGCAGGTAAAAATACTTACATGCCTAAAATAAAATAAACAAATCTTTTTTAAAACATAACTTTTAAAAACATCAAAAAGGGATGCATTATAGGTCAGATTTATGAAAATAAAAATATGAAGTAGAATCCCAGTTCTTTACAAAGAATGTCAGGAAATGAATATACCTGTATGTGTTTTAGGGAACAATAAAATATTTAGTATATATATATATATATATATATATATATTTTAGTTTTGTGATAGTGTGCTATAATCAAACTTCTAAGTAGACAACTAGCTGTCATAGAAGTTTTTGTTACAGCGCCTTCTCTAGAACTGAGATGACCCAGAGACAGAGCATTTGCCTGTATGAGCAAGACCTTGGATTTGTTCCCCAGTTAGGGAAGAAAAAAGGAAGGTTTCTCTGCGTATTACCACACATTAATATAATATCAGAAAATGATCTCACCTACAAAGAATAACAGGACTCTCTCAGAAGAAGACTTTTCATTGATTATGCTGCACTATAGTTCAACTCATTCCTTTAAAATATATTTGCTGTGCAAAGCAAAACTCTAAAAAATTTGATTCACTTTTAACATTGTGTGTGTTAGAAAAGAATGAAAATCTTTCATTCAGGAATTACCCAAAATGTCTTGGTACAAGCAGAACCTATTAACCAACCATACTTTAGTTATCTCTATCATCCTGAACCCACCTAGTAGTCCCTGTCACCCCCACCCACCAAGCCTGTATGCAACTATGAAGCATCCTCATGACTCACTCAAGATGAACAGAGGCGTTGGATCTGATTCCAGCTCCTTTACACTGTGCTCAAGCCTTACATCCTCTTTAGGATGCACATAAAGGGCTCACAAGGAATTACGCAACTCATGGGTTGGCGGGGTATCTGCAAAGGAGGAACTATATTATTAATTTGATGTTGAATTTTTGCTCTAAAGAGACTGGCATTTAAAAGAAGTGTCTTATTTATTGTTTCTGTCATAGAAGCATTCCACCATTAGATTTAGTTTTTCTAAAATCAATGCTTTTTAAAACTTCAAGCATCCCAAATCAGTATGTTAATTGTATACTATAATTAATAGTTGCCATCTGCCCTTATGACTGAGAGTTGCTGAAATATTCTGTGTGATGGTGGTTTTAATACGGAAAAGATGAGGTATGATAGAATAAGTCATCTTACCATACCAAACAATCAGAACACTGCTGGGATCTTAAAGATAAATGAAGACTTTTCCAGAAAGCAAATCAACTGCCTCATCACCCAATTCAGCTCTGAAGTCCAATTGCAACTTCCTCACAGCCCCTGACAACCCGTTATGCAGCTAGTCCAGGTTCTCCCAAAGAAGCTGTTGCTCTAGGATCCCCCTAAATGCTCTGAGAGCTGGTATCTGTGGGGTTCTCCAGGGGCTTCCATTTCTATGACTCTGAACCTACATGAAATGAGTTATTACTGGGCCTGGCTGAAATGTTTTGTGGTTTAGCATAAGCCTAGGATGCTAAGCATCAAGATGGCTTCTATGTCTTGTCTCCGTGGAAAGGGTGATCTGGCTGTCACTAGCACAGTGGCCAAGGATACTTGTTACAGTTCACTTGTTTGTGACTGAACAGCTTAAAAGGAGAAAAGGTTTGAGTCCTGGTTTCAGCACATTCATTCCAAGGTCACTTGACCCAGTAGACTTGAGAACATTGTGGCAGTTCAAGCATGTGGCAGAGAATAACTGCTCATCTCATGGCCAACCCAGAAGCTCAGCAGTTCATATCATCATGAACCTGGAAGCAGAGAAAGACAAAGTCACCACTTGCAACTTTTCCCATCTCGTTTTTCTTGGTCCCACAGGATGATTCCACTCACACTCAGGGTGACTCTTCCCCCCACTCAGGTGACCTTTACAAAGCAGTCTCATGGATATACCCAGTGGTGTGCTGCACACAATCTCCTAGGTGATTCTAAGTCTGGTCAAGTTGACATCAGAGATTGCCTGTCACATATAGCATGGTTGTGCTGTTCTAGATAAACTTGCTAATACTTAGAGGACAGCTTCACTTGAACCAGGAAGTCATTGAATACCGATGCAGGCTTATATAATGTTAGTTTTAGAGAATGTATCAATCCTTGTCTTAGAATATTGGTAGCTATATCAGTCAGACAAGTTATTATGAATTCCTAGAGAAAAGTTATCTTTTCATTGTAAAGTGCACCTTAGAAACTTCAAGGTTTCATTTCCTTTCTTTATTGGAATATATTGTGTGAAAAAGTATATTCCATTGGGATGTTTTCATACATGCATATACTGTTATTTGATCATACTTGCACCCCACTTATTCCCTCTGCCACCCATCTACCCTTTCTTCTTCCCTGGAAATCCTCCCTTCTACTTTTATAAGACTTAATTATTTTGTATGGCACTACCTTCCTGTTCACAATGTGAAAACCATCATTTCCTTTACATCCACAGAAGTGAAAGGAACACAGTATTGACAAAGAAACTAAAGAAATTCTCCCAAGGCCTTCCCTGATACAAAGGGAAGAAACTGATTACCCTGTTGCAAGATCCATCCTGGGCCTGCCCATGCCTGGCAGCAACAGGTCCCTACGCTTCCAACCAAGAAAATTCCCGAGTGTCTTTGAATTCAGAGAGGAAGAAGTTGTTGAGAGCAGGTTTCCCCGAGGTTTTCTGGATGTGATCAGTTTAAAAGCCTGAATCACAGTACAGACAGGGGGCCAATACTTCACAAAAATTCAGGGTCACTTGGGCCAGTTTCTCAGAATCTACAACATTCTATCTCCTTGTCATCACCACTCCTGGAAGAGAAAGAAGTAACTGGAATAAAACACAGTGCAGTCACTTTGCTGTGTCCCATTCTGCAGAGTTAGAAGCAGTCCATTAAATTCTACTCTCTGAGAACCTGGACATAGCAGGAAAATTCAAATATATTATAGAAACATAAAAAAACATGAAATGTCACATTTTTTCCTATGACCAAACCACAAAACATTCTTTTAATGGGTTATTATTAATAAATTACTGCAAAAAGATTGAAGTATTTGGCAGAAAAACAATTGTTACTTAATTTACAATAAAATTTTGGTTTTGGTATTATCAAGAATTACATTTGAGAGTTTCATACTGATATAGCTGACAGTTGACTCCATTGGCTACTAGGTGTCACTACATACTCCCTCTCTGAAGCCCTGGATGAGCTCTTCTACCCACAAGCCTCTTGCTGACTTGCACCTGATGACCTCCCACACCCTCACTGTCCCAAGCATTTTGCCCTCCCCTAGGCCTCTGGCTTTCCTCACCAGTTTCCAACTTCTTCGGGATGATAAAAAGCATTGTCAAAGCCTTCCCAATTCCCATCCCTGTTCTTACAGTGCCAACATTATCTCCCACAAAAGAGCTGTCTGTTCATCCTCACAAGGCTAACGCCTGCAAAAGTGTCCTAGATTCCATTTCCTCAGCCTCCTTGGATGACCCAACCCATCATAAAGCCCTCTTCAGTTTTACTTTTCCTAAGACATGTACAAATCCATCCTAGGAAGCCTCCCCTCAAGTCAGTGGTTTACAGGAATTCTTGTCCTATATTCTCAATCATGTCTTGCCAATAATCTTGAAAGGATCCAATTATTTTCTAAATACTGAGTTCTCCATTAGTGGTAGCAAGCGTCATGCTAGATGTTAGGGATACAATGAAAAACATGTCATATTTACTCCTTCTTGTAAAGAGATAGGAGCCCTTCCCCAAAGCAAGCCACAGCACTTGTTATAAATACTAGCAAACTACTACCACTTGTTACAAGTACTATCCTAAAACAAGGTGCACAGGCAGTCTTGGTGAGTCTCTGTAATCCTACCACTTGGGACACAGAAGCAAAAAGATTGCAAATTTGAAGGTAGCCAGATATTGTTGGAACAAGACCCTGTAGCAGAAGGGAGGAGAGAAGATAATAAAGCAATAAGGAAGAAAGGAAGGAAGGAAGGAAGGAAGGAAGGAAGGAAGGAAGGAAGGAAGGAAGGAAGGAAGGAAGGAAGGGAGAGAGGGAGGGAGAGAGGGAGGAAAGGGAAGGAGGAAGGGAGGAAAGGGAGGGAGGGAGGGAGGGAGGCAGTAAGTAGCTGGCATATACAGAAACAAGAGACTCTATTGTAGACAGAGTGGAGAAGTCTTCCTCTGTGAAGGAATATTTGAGAGAAGACATAAAAGACAGTAAGGAGCCCTGGAAAGATTAGGTAAAGATTTATTTTCACTAATAGGACAGCATGTGTGAAAAAGGCTACTTGCTTGAGTCAAAAAAAAAGTATTCTTGCTTGTTACAGGGGCTGGAATGCCATGATTAAAATATACTAAGCAAATTTGAAAGCAGTATGACCTCTGCAGAGACAAGATCATGTAACCATGGTCAGGAGACAGGACCTTTTCCAAACTCAAATAGACAACCATTGAAATATTTTATTAGAGAGGAGTGAGAAAATGTTGTCCATTTTAGGCATACGGTGAAAGAATTAGGAAAAGAGAAATAAAAGCCAACAGAGAAGGTAGAAACCAGAATAGCAACCTGGCGTGCCAAGGTCCCAGTGATGACAGAAGACTGGGATGATTTTGTAGTGTTGTACACAGAATCAACAGGATTTGCTGTTAGGTCCAGCGAAGGGAGAAATAAGAAGGAATAATTGGGATGAGCCCAAGGCTTCTGATGTGAGCAACTGGATGGATAATGGGGCCCCTGATTACCATGGGAAGGAATATACCAGGGGTTTCACAAGGAGCATTGCAGAAGAGGAAAGATTGTAAGAACCAGAGGACCAAGGAATTTGCGTGAGACTGTGGAAGCTAGGAAAGCCAGAAGCTACATCCACCTTACTAACACAACTGCCTAAGCGTGAGATGAACAAGGACGGCGTACGTAAAAAGACAGGCCCAAGTGGTAGGAGGCCTCCACCCTACAGAAAGAACTACAGTTGACTAAGGAATGCTGAAACCGGGAGAAAAGTCTCCCCCAGGGAAGAGCACCCCAACTAGTTATCCAGTACCAACGAGTCAGCCCTAGAAATACACATACAAGTAACTTCACACAGACCGAGCAGGTTGTACTTATATACACAGGAGTGTGTGTGTGTGTGTGTGTGTAGCAACAATTATTGAAAAGGAGGCTATGAATTCGAAAGAGGGCAAGGAAGATTCGTGGGAGAGTCTGGAGGGAGAAAAAGGAAGGGGAAGTGACATGATTATATTATAATCTCAAAAATAAAAGAATTTTAAAAAGGAAAAAAAACATGTGGTGTTTGTCTTTTCACGCCCAGCTTATTTCAGACCACCCTATTATATGCAGAAAAATTATTGGAGTGATGGTTCAATGACTAAGAGAGTTTACCACTCTTCCAGAGGACCCAGATTCAGTCTCGAGCACCCACAACAGGTGACTCCCAACCACTCATGACTCCAACCTGGAAGGGAGCCCCAGCCTCTGGCCTTTGTTGGCGCTGCACTCACTAGTGTATACCCAAGCACGTGAATACACACCTAGTTAAACTAAAATCCTTTTTTATTATTAAAAAAAAAAAGTAGTAGTGCACTGGAGGCCAATGAGATGGTTCAGAACATAAAAGAACTTGTCGCCAAGCAGGATAATGTGAGTTTGACTCCGGGGACCCACATGGTAGAAGGAGAAAACCAACTTCAGCAAGTTGTCCTCCGACCTCTACTTGCATGTGGTGGCACCCACCCACCCACTCGTCTGCCCATACACATTTAAAAATAAATATTTAAAAAAAAAAGATAGTATGGGAAGTCCTTTCCAGGGGAATTAGGTAGAGAAAGAAATAAAAGGCAGTCAGATCAGAAAGGAAGAAATGAAAGACGTACTGTTTATTGATGACACAATCTTGTGACTGAAAAACTACAGGTCATACACACCTACCCACACACCCATATACACACATGCTCAGGCACACACACACACACACACACACACACACACACACACACACACACACCTGTACGCACACCCTTACACATAAACTTGTTAGAACAAAATAAACTAATTCAGGCTGGGACACCCTTTTAATCCTAGGAGGCAGAGGCAGGCAGATCTCTGTAACTTTGAGGTCAGTCTGGTCTACATAGTGAGTTCCAGGATAGGCAGGACTACATAGAAAGACACTGTCTCAGAAAAGAGAGAGAGAGAGAGAGAGAGAGAGAGAGAGAAGAAGAAGAAGAAGAAGGAGGAGGAGGAGGAAGAGGAGGAGGAGGAGGAAAAGGGAAGGGAAGAAAGAGAGAAAGAGAAGAAATAGAAAAGGAAGAAAGAGAAAAGCAGAATGAGAGAAAGGAAGGGAGAGAGAGAGAGAAGCTAAGAAACTAAGACGGTGTCATTTACTATAGCTGCCAAAGATGCATTTAACAGAAGCTTGGGTACGTATGTATATACACTGGAAATTCTAGGTATAATGAGCTGACGGCGAGAAGCCTCTGCTCCTTTTCAAACCCACCATCCTTCAGTCCAGCTGAGCCGCTTACACTTTCCAAAGCCTGCTGTTTCTCTCCACTGTGCGATTCCCTTCCCTGGAGATCCCCTTTATCACTTCTACCTGTTAGCCAGAAGGATGGATACATCCTTCAAAGCCTTCGATATGGTGGCAATCCCCAGGTAAGCCTCCTCATCATCCATGCTGGACCCATCAAGCTATTCCTTCCGACCCCTCAGCTGGTCACTTGCCCCCCATTAGAATTCCTGTACATTTCTTATTTCGGTTGTTTGCATAGGTAATGCCTCCCTTACTATGTCATAATTGTCTCAGGACAAGAACTATATAATATACTTTTTGCTTTTGTTCCACTACAAATCATAAAACATATCTTGAATATATAAGGCTTTAAGAAAATGCCAGTGATGAACAGTCTTAATTAGAATAAATCATTGTTTGGGGCACTAACTCATAAATCCACAGAGTTCTCTCTTCCATGTCAGTGATGCTGATCTTACCCAAATTAACTTTCCTTTGAGTACACATAGACAATCTGGGAGACTGTATTACAAGGGAGGACCAAATATGCCGGTTATTCCTTCCCTTGAGCAGAGAGAAGTTCTGTTATGCGTCATGGAAAATTAAAGCACAGTAATAGAATGTGCCAACAAGACTTCTTGAGTGATGATTTAGTGGAAATACTGTTTTGCCTCCTGTTCCTAGGTCATAACTTCCTTCTCAAAGACTTAAGCTGGATGTTCTATTGACTTTGTTTCTAGATCACACTGACAACCATTGGCTATGGAGACAAAACGCCCCTAACTTGGCTGGGAAGATTGCTCTCTGCAGGCTTCGCACTCCTTGGCATTTCTTTCTTTGCCCTTCCTGCTGTGAGTATCTTTGCAACAAGAAAGCAGCTTCAATTGGGTCCTCAAGGCTTACTGGAGGGAGCCTCCACACATCAGTGTTCTGAGTCAATGGTCTATCTCATTGACTGATACTGTTGCTCTAATCAAAATGTTTACTTTTCTAAATGCATCCAGGTAGATGATGGACAGAATATGGACCTGAGTCTTCATACCAGCTAGATCTGTATAAACACATAATTCAGATTATTTCAGCCAACATGCCACTAATACAATTTAAATGTTTAGAAAGATTTAAAGATAGCTTCATTTAAACTAATTACTGCAATTTGGCTTATAATGTACACAAAGGAAAAGACAGATGTGTACAGGAGTTCATTCCTTTTCCCAAACACTTGAATGAAAGGCATCTGACCTTAAGTGTTGTAAATGTGTCAGATGATTTATTCCTGTGTCACACAGCATTGATTTTTTTTTCTTAATGAGCAGTTTCTGCGTTTAGTCAGAATGAAAAACACATTTATCTCCCTCCAAACTTCTGATTAGTTTTTCTTCAATGGACGAAGCTGGACTTTCTGGTCATTTTAGCCTGTTGTTTCTTTAAAGGCAGTTGGACATGACATCACAATTCACCTCTTCCCCTGCGGACATCACTTTTGTCCCCTCCATCTAGGCTGGGCATCAGGCAGTCAACAGTAAGGAATGAGAGTCCAGCCTCAGCAGGGGCGCCTCAGGAAAACAGTCCCATCCTTGTTCCAAGCAGCAGGCCGTGCCATGTGCAACCTCTGTCAAAGTGAAACCTGAGATCCCAGGCCGGAGAAAGCTGAGCCCATGGAGGTCAGATGGGGATTTTCAGTACCCCCGACTTCAGCTCCCAGTGCTTATTCTTTGACTGTAAATGACCTCAGAGGGCAATCCTGTCCAACTCTCGACCAGCCAGCTGGTTCAGGCCTATACCACTCAAAACCAAGGCAAAGAGACTGCCCAGACTACGCACAGACTTGGATGTTGCACCTCAGTTTGAGTTACATTTGTCACTTACTGTGCTAGGAATGCTGTGGCAGGGTACCAAAGACTGGGGGTCCTCAACAATAGATAGAAATTACTCTCTCAGTTCTTGAAGGCTAGAGATGCAAATCCAGACTCAGACATTAGCAGGGTGAGGCCCTTCTGATAGCCCTGAGAGGGAGAGTACTGTTCCAAGCCTCCATCCTTGAGGCAGAGAGGGCCATCCCCTTCATGTGTCTTTACATTTATATCTTTATATAATGTCTTTATACAAATGTCTTTATCTTATAGGGACTCATTTGTATGCTTAGGGCCCATCCTAATGACCTCATCCTAACCTGAATACCTCTGGTGAGGACCCTCACTATCTCCAAATAAGTCACATTCTGAAGTACAGGCAACATATGAATTTGGGGAGACACAATTTAGCTCAATGATTTTTTTTAGTGTGTTTCTTTATTGAAATAATGGAGGAAGAATTATTGAGTCCAGATAAGTAATGGATGGAATAAGGTGATAATGTAAATCAAGTGATTACTATGAAGAAAACCAAAACACTCTCCTTCATTTGTAAGACTATAAAAATATGTGCTGGTGCACACCTTTAATCCTATGACTTGGGAGGCAAAGGCAGGCAAGTCTCTGAGTTCAAGGCCAACCTAGTCTACAGAGAGTTCCCGGACAGCCAGGGCTACATAGAGAAACTGTCTTGAAAACAACAACAACAAGTTTCCTGATGCAAAATGGTAATATAAGACAGATGGGGCAGAATTTCCCATATCCAAAGTAAACTCTTTGTTGTTGTTGTTTGTTTTGTTTTGCTTTTTGAGACAGGGTTTCTCTGTATGGCCCTGGCTATCTTGGAACTGGCTCTAGCCTACTCTACAGAGTCCCCATTCCCAGCCCAAAGTCAGCTCATATGGCTGCCCAAAACAATCCAGAAAAGACCAGAAAAAGAATCAGTCATCAGACTCTCTGCAGGAAAATCCCTTTGGAAAGATTGAAATGTAGTCTTGGGCTTCTTCCCCAAAAGTAATGGCACAAAATACCTGCTGTTTTATGTTTATATTTACCCTGAGGTCACAGAGATGAATGGACTGTTAAAATAGACAATAGAGGCCAGCATAACATATACTGCATGGGAACAGATGTTGGAAGACTAACAGCCAGGGCAGGAAATGCAAATCTACAATAAGCAAGCAGAGATAAGTGTTCAAAGTGTGGAAAGACTGGAGGCCAGTTAGAGTTAGAGTCAGCCCGCCTCTGAATCCCCCACAGTGAAATGCAAAGATCCTAGAAGGAAACTCTGAACCATTCCAGGGAGGTTAAACTATGTTGTTGTGTAAGGTTACAGGTCAGAGGCTAAGTAGTCATTCATGGACATGTTCCCAATAAAATGATTGCCATTTTAATGTACAAATTAAGCTAATCTATGTTAGAAATCTGTAAAATGTGCTTGCATTAAACAGAACATTTCCTAACCATGCCAAGACACATCTACTGTGACACCTTTTACTGTGCTCTCACCATAGGTGCTGAGTTGTCATTTTGTCCTCTATACCCTACCTGCAGTGCAGCCTGATTGTAATTTTGAGACTGCATCAGCATTTTGCTGGGAAAGTGTCTTAGTTAGCGTGGCTATGGCTGTGATGAAACACCATGGCCAAAAGCAAGTTGGGAAGGAAAGGGTTGATTTCGCCCACAAGTCTATGTAACAGCTCATTATCAAAAGCAGTGAGGACAGGAGCCTGGAGGCAGGAGTTCATGCAGAGGCTTCAGAGGTGTGCTGCTCACTGCCTTGGTCACTGCAAGGCAGTGCTTGCTAACTCTGCCTTCTTAGAGAACCCAGGACTACTAGCCCAGGGATAGCACCACACA
>CABHPH010159465.1:0-25124 GCA_902168325.1 Peromyscus nudipes | reverse complement strand
TCTCTCAACTATAGGTTCCTGTAAAATCAAAAATAAACTAAATGCTTTCTTACTTCCAGAGGGAAGAACCAGGGCATAGTCACAACCTGAACACAGCAAAACCAATTTCTTCATAATAAAAGCCACATATAGCTAGGGTATCCATCAGGAGGAGCCCAGATGACTGTGAATGAATCCCAGACATTGGCTATTGAGTTATTTACACAGTTACAGTTTGGTAGTGCTATCACTGAGTAGTGCCACTCCCTGATGACTAAGCATTCAAATATAAGAACCTATGGGGGCCATTCTTATTCAAACCACCAAGAAAAGGTTGAAGATGATTGTGAGCCTTTCCTCTTTGGGGATCCCACAACCCAGGAAACTGACCATGGTTTCCTGTCTTACCTTGACAGCAGAAGGACTCTGTTGCACCTCACAGGATCAACAGGCCACTTACCCCAAGCTCCACTGTAGCCCACCTTTCCAGCTCCCTCTAGTCCTAGGCTCCTAAACCTCTACAGACCAACCTGACTTCTTCACAGCAGCCTTGTTACAAGCCGGTCTTGCTCCCTCCTCCTGATGGATACCCTAGCTATACGTGGCTTTTATTATGAAGAAATTGGCCTTTATCAAGAATCAATTCCTTCAGATATCCAGCTGGTTTAAGTTCAATGTAACAACTAGTTCTGTTTGACTTGAAATGTTAATTATTCCACAAACATATGTTTGCTACTATCTTCAAACATTAAAAATATTGAGAAAATATTTGTTAATATATTAAAAATATTAAAAATATATTGTAATATATTTTAATATATTACAAATGTTAATAAATATAAACAAAAATAGATAGCAAAATATAAACACATGTTAAAAGTCATTATTGCTTGGTTCCCATGTTGAGGGGGCAAATTGGGCTTCTTAAAGTTGAGTGATAAGGAGGGGTAAACATTTTAAATTTTTGTCAAGATGTTTTTCCCACTTGGTATTTATGTAGCATTTATTGGCCTAGAATCAAATATTAAAACCTAAAATTTTAATTCTTGTTAATCTAGAAAATTAACGAAAAGCAATTTGTAAGATTTTACATCTACAAAGGGACAGGGAATGAATGAGATCAAGATAGATAATGGTAAAAACACATAGAATAAATAAATTTTATTAAAAAAAGGTTTTGTACCTATTGTCAGTATTTCAAGAGATGGTGTGCATATTGAAAGATGAAGCCAGGTTGCGTCTGTGTGCATAAATCCTAACAGACTTCTGCTTAGAGACACTGGCCTTTATGTGAATAGAGGTAGAGAAAAGGTGGAATAGAGACATAAGACAGGGAGCAGACCAGGCTTAATAACTGCTATAATGTACAGTCTGGCACAAGAGACGTGTAGTAAACAGCTGCCATCTACTAAAATATGTTTCCAAGCAATGCCAAGTGATTTTCAGTATATCTTAGTTTGCTTTGTAGATATTAAATTGTACTATGTAGGACCTGTGTTCATTTTCAAAAGAGATGTGACTCTCAACCCCCTTATCCATATATTGTACTCAAAAATGACAGCTATTGCTGTTAACCCAATGTCTATAAAAATCTGAATTATGTTCAGAGCAAGTAATACACAAATATTCACTATATATATTACATATTATAAAGATATTCTGTGTTCTCTCCTGTGTGTTTATACTTAATGGGAAATGAAGTTAAAAGAAAAATCAGTCAGTCTTTCCCACATAGCCTCATTTAACAACAACAACAAAAAAGTATTTGGAAGAGGAGAGCATTTGTGATAGCAAGTGCAAGAAATATTATTTAAATCTATAAACCGACCGTACAAAGCAACTTTCTATAAAGCTTAGCTTGTGTAATCACAGCTGTATGAGATGGAGACATTAGACAGTACAAGACCTGCACTGAAGGCAGAGAGAGAAAACAGAACCCATGATTTAATTGCTCGTTTCAGGGCGCAGTCATTTATCTTAATTAATAATAGAGGAGGGCTCTGCATACTAGTAGCAAATAGTATTATTTCACAATTCTGTATTCTAAACATGATTGCATTACTTATTGTCTGGTTATTGTCACCGATGTGCTTAGAATTGTGAAGTCTCAAGATAAGAGGAAAAGGTCAAAGGTTATCTAGAGCCCCAAAATAGCTCAGCAGAGTTGTCACGTGGCCAAGACTTAATACCTTCTAGAGATAAACACCATTTTCCAGGAGGTGTCACCTTTGAGCTGAGGAAGGGTGGCGCTGGGCGTTTCTTACCTGCAGAAGGTACTGACTTGGTGCTTAAGATACCCATCTCTAACCTCAGGGTTAGACTCCTTGAAGCTTAATAAAAGGCTCATAATTTAGAGCTAGCACGTAAAACCCACAGACTGGAAAGCAGTGGAGCCCCCAGGATCATACTAGTGAAGTCAAGAACACAAAGACTGAATTTAGGAAGCTCTGAATGTGAACCCAAGGTTGAGACAAAAGGCATCTTGATTTCACAAATGTCGGACCTAAACGAACTGAAACAAGAGGCCAACATCAAAGAACTAGAATTTTCACAGTTCAAGATGATAAGCATGAAGCCAGGTGGTGGTGGTGCATGCCTTAATCCAAGCACTCTGGAGATAGAGGCAGAAGGATCTCTGTGAGTTCGAGACCAGCTTAGTCTACAGAGCTAGTTCCAGAACTACACAGAGAAACCTTGTCTTGAAAATATATATATATATATAATATATATAATAAGCAATAGGAAATCAAAACAACGACAGAACAGCTGGATCTAGAGATGGCTCAGCAGTTAAGAGCACATACTATTCTTGTAGAAGGCTGGATTCAGTTCCCCAGCACCCACTGTAAGCCCCTTGCAACCACTCTTATCTTCAGGTCCAGGAGATCTGACTCCATCTTCTGAAATCCTCTTACCTGCACACACTCGTGCACATACACATAATTTAATCCAAAATAAATCTTTAAAGAACAAAACAAGCCCAACACTGACATAAACAGAGGAGGGTATAGTAATCTCACTAACCCCAAGTTCCAAACAGGTGAGCCAAAACCAAATCAAAACAAACAAACAAACAAAATACAAGACGTGCTAAAAGTGCCAGATTAAAACTGAGGAAAACATGAGTAGGCTTGTCAAGCTATCATGCTCCTGTTTCTGACATACAGACAGGCAAAACCTCCAGCTCCAAAACCGAGGAGAGTCCATCTTTAAGGGCTACCACTGGAATCGAGTGAGCCTCTCCTCCATTTTCCTCGATTTGGTATATGATGAATGTACAATCCCAGTGTCTTATCAGTGCTAAAAGTAGCCCCAGGTCTACAGCAGCAGGACTTTAAAGTTCCCAGATTTAAACGCCAGTCCAGTCCAAAGCAGAGTTTATGCCCCTAAATTCTATCACTTAAAACCACTCGCTTGAATTTAATGATCACTTCTAAGTATGATGCTTCTTATGATACCAGAAATCAATTAATGATAATGTCCAGTTGATTTACTACAGAACAAGAGTCATGCTCTTTGAGCAGTATTACCCAACAGCTTGCTACTACAGGCAGTGTTGAAGTAGAGATAATACTGCTTTGTATAAATAATGTGTGTATTGTCAACATATTACATAGTGTTTGTCTTTTTATAGATTCATTTGGAAGATCTTTAAAATGTTATTTTTTTTTTTTTTTGTATTTTGTTCCAGGGCATTCTTGGCTCAGGTTTTGCATTAAAAGTACAGGAACAGCACCGCCAGAAACATTTTGAGAAAAGAAGGAACCCAGCTGCCAACCTCATTCAGGTAAATGTCAGTGTGATAGGTAGATGGCAACATCTGTCTCCAGAAGTTCTTGTTGGGTCATTTTCTAGTTACCATGCTTCATTGCTTCCTAGAGCTACTTACTGATTTGTCTTAAAAAAAAAAAAAAATGAAGTCAAACCTTAATGAACAGCCTAGAATTTGAGTAGGTGTTGTCCCTTTCCCAAACAACAACAAAGTATGTTTTTCAGAAAATGGCCTATGTGTTGTTCAGATTAATTAACCATTACCACCAACACTGTGCAGGGGTTACCGGTCATGTCACTCCTGGAAGGACCTAATAATATTTTATGAATCACTGTGTGAAACTTAATTGGTCATTAAGCGATGGAGCAGAATGCAGCATCATTCCTGACATTCCCATGACTTTCTCTAGCCTGTTGGATGCTTCTGCTACGGAAAACAGACATGTTTAGAATGCTGAGGTTTCATGTCTGTGGAATTACTTTTAATGTCTTGTAGGGAGATGACCTGAAGTGCATTAGAGATTAGAATGTATTAAATAATAAGCATATTGTTTGAAGCTAGTTCATAATAGACTGGTTTTGTGCTAGCATTTCATTTTCTTTTCAATAGCCCAGAATTTGTGTCAACATTTTCCTAAACTATTTATCTTTTTTGCCATCTATACTTCCTTGTTAGTTTGTTTTGGTCTTGCTGTTGTTTTGTTCTGTTTCTGTTTTTGTTATCTGCATGAGTGGTGTAGTAGAGAGTATGGCTGTCTCCCATGTCTTTTGGGAATAGAACCAAGTTGAGAATCACAAGATATTTTTTTTTGCTAAATTGAATGATATGAAGTTAGCATTTCACAATGAACGCAATAGCCCTACAATCCCAAGTTATCTCCTTTCCTTAGAAGCAGCTGAGCTGGGCGGTGGTGGCGCACGCCTTTAATCCCAGCACTCGGGAGGCAGAGGCAGGTGGATCTCTGTGAGTTCGAGGCCAGCCTGGTCTCCAAAGCCAGTTCCAGGAAAGACGCAAAGCTACACAGAGAAACCCTGTCTCGGAAAAAAAAAAAAAAAAAAAAAAAGCAGCTGAAGCCCTGAAGCCCTAAGCTTTGAACCTGAAGATGCTGGGATGCACATGTGAGGCACTAGGAGAACTGTTTACATGCAGATGTAGCAAGTGCATTGCTTTAATTTAGATTGCAGCTTTGAGTGGCTGAACTACTTGGTTGTAACAATTGTGAACCATCCCATTAGCCTTTGCCTATGTCTGTGGCATGCCTTACCTCCAAGAGAAATGGAGCTAGGAAGGGACGAGTGTGATTTAGTTATATCCTGAAGGAAATCTGTATCTACTGATTAAATAGGACATTAGTTTTAAACACAATACTATTTTACAACTGTTTACAAGAAATGGACCATCGGGCATGAATTTCAAGGCAAATCACTGACAGTCACTATTTTTCCACTGCTTTAAAAGATAAATAAATGAGGGCTGGAGAGGGGGCTCGGCGGAGAAGAGTGCTGGTTGCTCTCCCAGAAAACCCTGGCTTGTTTCCCAGCACCCCCATGATGGTTCATGTCTACCTGTAACTATAGTCTTAATAACCTGACATCCTTCTCTGGCCTCTGAAGTCACCAGACACCCACATGGTGCACAGACACACATTCAGACAAAGCACCCATACACATAAAAATAAATAATTAAAACTGTCTTTAAAAGATTACAAATGAAAACAGTAAAATTACTTTCTTGCAGAAAAGGTCCCTAAATTAATAGGAGCTTAAGCTCCGTGGCCAGCGAGTGGGAATGTAGTTTAATGATGAGTGTTTCCCTGGTATGTATGAGTTCCTTGGTTGAATCTCCAGTATTAAAAAGTCTGAAACCAAACAGTAATCCCATAATGAGAGAAGTGTGCCCTATAGGCACACAGAATGCTCACTACTTTTCATCTGTGAGCACTCTTCACTGATGTACATGCTTTCAGATTTCTATAGGTTTCTTTTCTCTCTCTTTACTATCTTTACCCTCAATTTTCCTTCACTATAGAACAATTCTCCAACCTGTAAGTGCACAATTTGTTCAAGGGGCCCCTGGAATTCCACTGAGCAACAAGCCCTATTTATGGATAGAACCAATAAACCATCTTCCAGATATTAAACCTCCTAGAAGTGAGCTGCTGTTCTGTTGAGAGGCAAACCCTTGCAGAAGTCTCCTGTGTACATCAACTGTAACAATCCAGAGCTGTGCTGCCAATGCTGTAACCACTAGCTCTGTGTTGCTATTTAAAGCTAAGTGAATTAAAGATTAAAAACTGATTTCTAGACACTTATCGAAGGTTCAGTTCTTTTAAGTGGCTGTCAGCTGCCATGCTGGATTGGACATACCTCCAAGAATCACGACAGAGACTTTTCCCATTTGCTGTGTCCTTATCAACTACTGAATCATGAGGAACAGTTTCCAACTGAACCTCAAAACAAATTGTTTTTCATGCAGCAAATCATTAGAGAAGAGGAGCATATGTCTTTCTCCAAAGTAAGACAATCCATAATAGGTGCAGATGTCAACTGAACAGCTTAGCTCAGAGGCCTTGAGCTCCATTTTGTGCAGCTTGATTATGTAACCAATATTGTGGTTAGCAAGTGAACTTGTAAAATGAAAGTAATAATAGAGTGAAATCATGAATTTTACTTAAAACTCCAAATTTTTTGTGACAAAAAAGAGCACAAACTACATGACTTAAAATGTTTAAGAATACCTTAAAATCTATGCTTAGTTTCAGGAGTCGAAAATTGAATTTGATCATTTAGAAAGTAGCTGCCCCCTCATTTCAATGAAATTGATTTATTTATGCTGCACAGGAATAACATACTATCCATTTGTCCATTGCATCTCCTTTACATAGTCTCTGAACAGAATCCAGGGGGGTAGGCTTTAGTTAGGCATTGTGGAAATCTATTTTTCAATTTATATATGACTTTTTAAGGATAAAGTAGGTTGGAAAGCAAGCTTCGTTTGCTGATCCTTTCATTTCTTACCCCATACACCTGCCAGGTTGCTGAATATACAAAGCACCAAGATCAAAGGCAATTTCGTTTGTGTTAAGACTGAGACACACTCCTTCCACCTCGGCAAGTGAGATGCTCAAATTGCTTTGTCATTTGGTTGGTGAAAGAACTAAATTAACCAGCATCTCAAGGATTTAGAAAGAAAGTTTCAAAGCCCAGAAGCTCACAGCAAACTTAGCTGTGTCAATATCTTTTACGTGACTCATTTAAATTAACTTTTCAAGTGGAGCGGTCTGGGAAACGAAATCAGCTCTCAGTAACACTCTGAATACCTGCCCAAATGTCACAACTTTTATTAATAATGCCTAAGACTCACAGCGTCTTTTTTAGTTTGCAGAGTGCTTCCAATACAATGTATCACGTGATCATCAAGATAAGCCTCGTCAGAGCTAGAACTAAATCCTTGCTGTCTGAGTCCAAATCCAATACTTCTTCATTTTATTTTATTTTTTTTGCAAAATTTCGTACATGTATACAATGTTCTGTTCCCCACCAACACATCTCCCTCCCAACTTTTTTTAATAACCCACTGAGTCCAATTGGTGATGTCAATACGTTCACCTGAGTATTGAGTCATCCACTGGGATGATGGCCGTCCACCCGAAGAAAAGGGATAGGATTTCCTGCCCTATCCACGCTGGAATTTTTAAGTACTTGAATCTCTTATACGTAATAACAACTGCTGTGAGTTCTATGCAACAGTCATGTCATGGCCAGAAGACAGCATTTCACATCCCTCCTCCCCATCTTGTGGCTCTTCCATCCTTTCTGCTCCCATTTCTTCAATGTTCCCTGAGCCTTGGGGCAGATCAGGGATAGGGTTCAAAAATCAACATTGTGCCCTCTGTAGGCATTACTGAGCTTCTGGGTAGGCACCAACAAATTCATCAGAGGTCCATAATAGAGGCTTATTCTGGAGAAATTGAACCTGTTCCGTGTAGAGTAAAAACAAAAACAACAATTTCGTGAACTTTTTATATAAACTGACAGAACAGTGAGAGGAAGGCTGGAAGATTATCCTGCCATAAAGCTGACTGCTCCCAAAGAAAACAAGCTGCATATTGAAGCTTTAGCTTTGTTTAGTGAAATCACTTGGTCCTCACTCAGCCATCCTAAAGGGAGGCTGCCAGTCACTGTGCTAAAGCCCAATTATACCCGATGAAGCACCCTTTGTCATGCTTCAGTCACAGAGCAAGACAGATTAAGAAAACTAAGTCATAGCTATTAAAACATGAAAGCAGAAAAAAAATAGAAGGAAACACAAAGTTGTAACAGTATCTCAGAACGTGAAATAAAAAGACAAGACAAGAAAGAAAATGAAAATCGAAGGACCTTTTGTTGAGGTCCAAAGACCCAACTAACACAGGTACCTCAGAGCACACAGAGTACAGGAAAACTAAGAGGGGGGTTACCAGGGAAAAAGTACACTATGATTCTTAAAAACTGGGGAGCAGGAGTAGCCATAGTAAAAGACTCCACCAAATGCCTGCACTACGAACTTAAAACCTTCATACCAAGATTATCACAGAGAGACATCAGAACGCTTGTAAAATCGGGCATCTTAAATGCTTTCAGAACTGAGCATATCCGAAGGGTGAAGAATCAACATGACATTGGATATCTCACTAGAAACTCAACACTTAGAGCACAGGAAAATAAATTCGTTGGGAAGAAAGAGTACTTGCAACCTAGCATTCTGTACCAAGCCAAACCATTCGTGGAGTATGAGAATAACACAAAGACATTTAGAATCATCCAAGAGCCCCAAAATTTACGTACTGTCCTAATTTGCTTCCTTGTGCTGTGATAGAACACCATGACCAAAAACAACTTGAAGAGGAAAGGCCCACATGTCCCTATCACAGCCCACCATCTAGGGAAGTCAGAGCTGGAACCTGGAGTCGAGAACTAAAACAGAGGCCAGGAAGGAATGCCAACTAACTGGCTCTCTCCCCATGGCTTAGTCAGCCCTTCTTTCTCCCCTCTCTCTTTCTTTCTTCATCCGGACAGCAGTTTCCCCTCCTTCCTCTCCTCCCAGCCCCATCCACTCCTCCTCCTTTCTCTTAAGAAAAGGACAGGCCTCCCATGGGTGTCAACCAAATATGGCATATCATACCTCCCCCCTTATTAAGGCTGGACAGACAACCCACTATGAGGAAAAGGATCCCAAAAGCCAGCAAAAGAGTCAGAAAAAGCCCTTTCCCCCACTGTTAGGAGTCCCCCAAGAAGACCAAGCTACACAACTGTTCATATATGCAGAGTGCCGAGGTCAGACCCATGCAGGCTCCCTGGTTGTCAGTTCAGGCTCTATGAGCCCCTGTGAGCCCAGGTTAGTGGATTCTGTGGGCTGTTTTTTTGTGGTGTCCTTGACCCCTCTGACTCTTACAATCCCCAACCCCCCTCCTCAGGATTCTCTGAGGTCCACCTAATGTTCGACTCAGTCTGCTTCCTTATGCCTCCCAGTACTGCCTGCCCATGGGCATGGCCCTCTCCACCATGGGCTGGGCCCTTCCACGGCAATTATTAATCAAGGAAATGCCCTACAGACTTACCTATATACAATCTGATGGAGGCATTTCTCAAGTGAGGGGCAGGAACGCCAGCATAGTTAGCAGGAACTGAGCATGGGGGTACAAATGGAAATGGAACTGATACATTCTGAAATGCATTTGACTGAAAGGCTTTGCTGTTTCTTCAGGAAAGATCAGGAATGCCGTAACTTTGTAATAGTTAATAAAAGCAAATCACAAAATGAAAATAAGACAGTAGTAACTGAAAATAAAGTAATATATGTATACGCAATATCCACAAATAAATATGAAAGAAAAAGTAATCATAGCACTTAGTGGTTAGTCAAACTAGATACTCCCTGGCCCAACATACACACACACACAATTGAATTATACTGACATCTCTACACCAGCAAACTGAAAACAAAACTGACCTGGTTATAAGAATGCAAGCACTAATAACCAAAAATAGAGATCTAAAAATGTCAACAGGATGAGAGAAAGCAAAGATGGAATGTGAATGGACTATTTTATTGTCTTCCATAATCAAAAACTGGTTAATAATACCTAAAATTGAAATAGGAGCATAGCCCTTAAAAAGTAAGAAAAAAGGAGAACTACCACATGATCCAGTGATGCACCCATCAGAAGGAACCTAAGTCAGCACACCACAGAGATGTTTGCACATCCACGTTTGTTACAGCAATATTCACAACAGAAGATACAGAGCCAATCTAGTACCCATTAACAGATGAATAAATAAGGAAAATGTTACATATGCACACACACACAGAGACACACACACATACACACAGTGCATTTTTGTTCAGCCATGAAGAACAAAAATACGTCATTTGCAGAAAAAAGGATGGGACAAGAAATCATCAGGTTAAGCACAATAAGCCATACTGCAAGCATAGTCTATATTTAAATAAATAAGCCAGTAAATATATGTATATATATACGATATATATCGTATATATATATATATCATAAAAGTAAACAAGAGATTGTTGAGGAGCAGAGGGCAGTGATGGGAAGGGCCAGAAGGAACATGAGATGGTGACAGGAGGCTGAACATGAGCAAAGCACTTGATAGGCATGCATAATGCAAGGTGTTGTTTAGTATATTCATTACTAAAATAGAAATTGCACAAGAGTTGAAGCGTGCAAAAGGAGACGTGATTGCTGCTTGACACTCGCAGTCTTTCAGGACGGGTATTTTAAAACGCGCACCTTGAAAATTTCAGTTTAGTGTTGGTCTACCTTTGGATGGTCAGCTGAATTTTTCTGGGCTATTTTTAGAAAGAGTCGAACGAGTCATAGTTGTACTGATCCAAACAATACAAACTGAACACGCCCCACACAGAGAACTCCGTGGGCTTTGTACTTTCAACTCAGGACTGAAGTTCGGATTTGTTTGCCTGCCTACGCTGCCACCGGAATCGCCCAATAAATAGCAAGTTTGGCTTTCCTTTGCTTTTTTTGTTAACTTGTCCTCTGCAGCTACATATGCCATGCAAATTGGTTAATTTGGATCCACGGGGATCCCTGGACGGAACTATTTTATTTTATACTATGTGATTTGGACTTTAAATACAGGAACATTAGGTACTGGTGAGGATGAATGGGGACTTGAATTTCAGTTGCTAGAAGCAATTAGTGGAGCTCAAGAACAGAGGAGGTTACTAAGAATATAGAAGTATGTGGAAAACACACATACAAGTAACCTTATACAGACTGAGCAGGTTGCATTTAGGAAATACAGGTATATACCTATCCATATATGCATGTAACAACAATTCATGGAAGAAGAGGCCACGGATTTGAAAGAGAGCGAGGAGGGCTATGTGGAAGGTATGGAAGGAGGAAAGGAGAAAATGTTATAATTATATTATGGTCCCAAAAAATTAAAGACATAGTAAAACAAATGGGAGAATAGTACAACTGATGCTCTCCACTTCCACGTTGACGATTGACTAATCTCAGCTCTAGAATAGAAGTCATTTCACCCTTCCGTGTGTCTCACTTACACCGCATTTTTACAAGAGAAGGTGGGGCCTAACCGCTCAGCTGTTAAGCTCAATTTGATAGAAAATGATGAAGAAATTAGGTCATATTGTAAATCAAGCCTTCAATTTTTCAGAATCTCTTTCTCCCCCAGTGGTATGTGACACTTAACAGGTAATATCTGGCCCCATTTTTTTTTCTAGTGTATTGTTGCTGTGGGTTTTTTCCACTAGTGTTGAATGGTGCACAATCCTGCCGGATGTGTCTAGCTGTACAAAAGTCTTGCTTTCAGAGTCTGAATCTCATAAATGCATCATGCCTCTCTGGAAACAGTTTAATTAGAATAGCCATCTTTACTTCCCCACCAGTGGAGGATCTCTGGGCCTCACTCCAACAGAAACAACTTCAGTAACTCCAGCTTGAAATCTCAGCACTTAGGAGGCTGAGGCTGGATGATCACCTCACACTTGGGATGAGCTTATACTGCAATGGTGGTACTATCTCCAACAACTAAAATTGATAATAATAACAATATCTCTCTGTCCTGTTGCTTAGTCTAGATCACTCTAAAAATTTTTATGTAAACAACTCCAAACACTAAATTTCAAGACAATAAGATGGTAATTGTTTTATTATCTATAGTCCATCAAGATGCTTAGCACAGATTTCCACAGATTTATCAGTTGAATCAACACAAGCCATGTGGGCAAGGGTTCAGGCAAAGAACCCTGCTTGGAAAATGTAAAATAAATAAGTAAATAACCTTTGAAAACATAAAATCCCTCAGGTTCTACTGTATGTCTTTCTAATTTTTTCATGTCACTTCCTGAACATTTCACTGAAGTATAATGTGCAGACAGAAAAAGAGAACATTTCCTAGGAGAACTGAGCAGTCCTGTGTAACCGGCACTGAGAAAAACAAAATGTGACTTCTCGGATACCCTTTCTCCATCACTATCCCACAAGGGGAGCTGCTACGCTACCTTCTGACAGCATAGAGTGTTTTTCCCAACTTTATGGAGAGTGCTCTGTTGAGTCTCGTTTATAGTACACGACATTAGTCACAGGAAGCCCATCCATATTGTCAAGCATAGTTACAGTGAACTGTTGCTATGTAGACACATTGCAGTATGGGACCATTTACAAGACTTCTATTTACATGACTACTGATAGGTGTGTGGGCATTTCCAGCTTTGGTTTAAAAGTCCAAATGTAGTGCATACCTTTTGGTGAATGTATTTAAGTATACCTATTGTATTTACCTGGGAATGAATGTCTGTATCATAATGTACTCACACATTCAACTTCAATAATACTACCAGACAGTTTTCCAAAGTAGTTATAGCAATTTTTAATTTTTTGGCCCAACTCAATGATATTCTTAGAAAACAGAATATAATTAGATCACTTTTTTCTTCACTGTGTTTCAAAATAATGACTGATGGTTATACAGTAGGGATGTGACCCATTTAGATGAGTTTGCCACATGAAACAGAACTCTCTAAGTAATGAATCATAATACAAAGTTTTCTCTAAAGAAATTGGAGCAAATGCTTGGCCTGTGTTTAGAGTTATTTGCAGGCTTATTGCAAAAGAATAAATTTACCAAACTCTGCATGGAAAAGTAAGTACAGGTGATTCCTCAAATGGACAGTTCATAAGCTCTTCCAACCACCACCATAAAGCAGTCAGAAAAATCCCCAGTGGAGGTTGTGACCAAGAGACCACCAACTGAAGACACTTTCTCAACCTTCTCAACCTTGACTGAACCTCCTTTCCTGACAGTCATTGTCTCGTCTACAAAACAGGGCTCTTATGCCACACTTTGGTTATCAGGATCACATCACAATGCTTTATGTTTTATATTCCAGGAGTGGTTACATAGTATAGACAAGCCTAACCAAACCATTCCCCCTGTTCATTTCATTCTATTTCCTGCTCTCTCCTGTGCCCCGGTGTGCCATCTGTAGTGCGTTTGGCGTAGCTACGCAGCCGATGAGAAGTCTGTTTCCATTGCGACCTGGAAGCCACATCTGAAGGCCCTGCACACCTGCAGCCCTACCAAGTAGGTATCAGTGGAACAGATGGTCCTGGCGTTGTGTCATTTCTAGTTGGTTAAACAAACCGTATGTGTGCTGAAAAGTCCTGGTTTGGAACTTGTTTTAGTCTGTCTGTTGCTCTTAAAGACATCTAAACCTATTTAACAGCAGCTCAACCATAAAACTACATGGAATAGGCATCATTCCTTACCAACCACAGGCCATGACTGAAGTCTTGGAAGAACTGAAATTATGTAGAGATATGGTAGCTCTCTAATGTCTCCTCTTATAAAACCATAGTTTTTGAAAAGCAAGAATCACCTGACCCATCACCTAATTTTACAGGGAGATTGCTTGGAGAGCAATATATATGTGAATCATAGTTCTCATCTTTGGAAATTTTCAGGATAAATGTAGAAGACGAAGACTAGTTAGAAAGCTGATAGAGCATCTCAAGTGACAGAAGACAGTGGTCTGTTATCGTATTTGATTATCTGAATTCCCACTTAAAACAGTTTTGCATTAAAAGTCATTCTGAGGTCTGGAAAAACTTAATAGTGAGTCAAATTCTCTAAGTGCATCACCTAGTATGTTACTCATATATTACTTTCCTCTCATTTTTCCCATTTTAAGTGGGGGTGGAGGAGGAGGATGGAGTCAAGCAAGTGCCTTCATCCTATCCCCTTGAGCCCATCAGCCACGCCTTCACTCACTCTTCCTTACAACCTCATGTCTCAGCCCCACTTACAGGAAAACTGTGACTCAGCCCAAAGGACACAGCACTCATTGGTACTGCACATGGCACCTGGGGGTCCTGACACAAATTACTCCAGAGATCCCTCATTGTTCTCGTGGTTCATAACCACTGCTGTTATTATTGTTGCTCTTTCTTAAATCAGTGAAATGTGCCACAAATGGGGGCCTTTTCCCCAGAATAATATCCAATGCACACACACACAAAAAAAAAATCAAAATTCTGCCAACAATTTTAATATAGTCTCAGAACCCCTGAAGCCAAGTTCAGAATCTTTGCTTTAGAGAAAAAAAAAAGTTTCTGTTTGTGAGAAGAATAAGTTACAATGAGCTAGGGGATAGTTTTACTTAAAATTAACAAGCTTACTGAATGCAGGGCGATATAATGAAAAAGACTATAACTCCGTTTACTTTACATAGTATCCTTCTCGACATTCAGATTTGCAATGACTCTGAAGGAGGAAGAACCTTCACTCACCTGTGCGTCCATTCTGCAAGTGCTCACTGAATACTTACCACACACAAGGTTGAGTTTCTGAGACAAAGCAGGAAGCAGTCAGAAAGCAAAAGAAGTTAAAGTCTCAGGGTGCAGGAACCGGACACCCAAAGGATGCTGAGAATAGACAGGAAAAGCAAATGTTGTGAACCCTAAGTAAGTTTTCAGGAGAAATATAAATAGGAAAGCAAGTCAGGGCTCACTGGGGGCTGTGGCGTTGAAGAAATGATCATTGTCAGCCTCAGCTTCATGATGCTGACGGCGACATTGTTGTCACCAAACAACACCGGTCCAGCGCTCCGATTCCCCACTGTTCTGTGATGCGCTTGTTGCTCTCGCTCCCCAAGCTCATCTCAAGGAGTGGAATGAAAGCTAGGTCTCAGAAACACCTCTTGGAGTCTGGAAGATGCGGGGACCTGGCGCCTTGAACCCTCTCTGCACCTTCCATGGTTCTAACGGAGAAGTCTCCTTCTCTTTCCAGGCCACAGTTTTCTCTCATGTACACTATACATGAGATCTGAGATCTCTTTATTGCAAAGCTTTGTTTTAGTGAGAGAGGGATTTACAGAGGAAAGTATTTTCCTGATTTTTCTTCTCAAAAATGAGTGAAGGTTCTGCAAAGAGTGAATTCTGGCTAAACGTGGTGTCTCAAAGAACAGATACTGTAAGGGCTGTGAGAAATTACCAGGCTGCAGGGGTGCCATGGGGTGCTTTGAGGAGTTACAGTTTAGACACTGTCTGATATAACTCCTATCCATTTAGCACCAGGACCCACAAGAAAGTAAAACACCATCTCCAAAGCCCACAGTTCATTTGCAAATGGGCCTCCCTACACCAAGCTACCAACGCCCAACCCTGCCCAAATGAGTGATTACAAATGCCACCCAACAGTGGGCTGTAAGGGCTGAGATAGATTTTCTTATTTACTCCAAGGGAATTCAATTCTTCTTATAGGAGGGAAAAAAAATCTGCCTCAGTAAGTGACTGATAAACAAAAGCACAGCCATAGATCAGTGCTTCCAGGTCTCGATCTCAAAAGTCTGCCCAAGACACAGGGACTGTAGCCACGCTGGAATCAGCAACACTCTGAGAACCTTTGTCCGAGCCTCTTCGACCAGAACCTCTGTTTCTTAACCAAACAGTGTATGGCATTCTGCTGTGTGGGGGCAGTTCTGGCCTTGCCAAGTAATGTTGTGCTGCTGTCTCAGATCTGCCACCAAGAACATATGTTTGAAAGCTGTGTGCAGTTATTATAAATAGTACTTAAGAAGGGTTACTTAAGGTACCAGGTTCCTCTGCCTCCCGTTTGGGACCATTATCAAATGCTATAAATGTATTCACTGGTTTATCATCATTTCTCTTCTGTCCGCTCGCACCTGAAGGAAAGAACAAGGGGAAGCTTCAAGCAGGTTTGTGATTTCTCTTTTGCTACATGTTTGTTTATAAATCAGATGCCTAACAGATGTTTTCAATGTGCCTCATGAGTAAAATCGATCAACAAATACAACACGATTAAAAGTGACCTTTCACAAGATTGCCTGCAAAGTTTACTGGGTTTTATTGATTTTTTTTTTCCCTCCTTGGGAATAGAAGTATCTTTCCCCAACCCATTCAGTGCTTTTTAACAATCTGTAAGGCCTGGAACATTCAGGGGCACAATAATCACAGACTTTGATCATTCTTGTCTGCCACTGTCCCAAACAGAAGTCCTTCCAAAGTATTCAAATGTAGTTATTGAAAGATGTCACAACAGAAAAAATAATGTTTCTAAATGTTGCTGGCATGGACAGCAGTCTAGAATAGACTTTTCTATATTAGGGGTGTTTATCTTGTGATAAGAATTTTTTTCTTTTTCTTTCTTTTTTTTTTAATTTGGCAAGAGGTACCCTAGAGACAAGAGATAAGAACTTCCTATGCAGGCTATCTCCATCCCAGAGAGCCATAAAGTTTACTCAGGTTATTGGCTCCACAGAAGAGACCTCATCTTCAAGAGGAAGACAGCCCGTCCACCAATTCCCCAGATGACTTGTAGCTGCTCCTCCTAGAAAGAGTTAGAGGGAATAGAATCCAAGAGAGAAAATTTTCATCTGTGTTATAAGTGCCAGAATGATCTAGATTTGGAAGCAAAGCCTGAAAGTCAGGGCCAGGTAGATCCCCACACTGAGGTATAAGTAGTAGTAGACAAAACCAACAAAATACGGGAGATGCCTGGAAAAGAAAGGACATGAGGGCATAGGGGTTTGGTTTTTGCTTTTTGTTTTTTGTTTTGGTTTTGGTTTCCCTAACAGAGCCATTTGCTTCAGTAAAGAGAAAACAAGGCATCCTCCTGCCCTGAGAGAGCTTCTAGTGAGGGTCTATGATGACATCGACTATAAAATATGTATACAGTACTGAATTAGTTCTGAGGCTTCCTTTGGAGTAATATGACTCTGTGTTAGCCATTTCTGCATAAATATTAAAAAAAGAAAGAAAGAAAAGGATTCCCAGACCTAGACCAGGACATGCAAGCATTCTTCTACGAAAGATGCTATATAGAGTACACAGCCTCAAGTTCTCCCTCTGGGCAGATGAGCCAATGCATTGAAGACCCTCTCCTATTTCAGAATGATAAGAATTAGAGCAAAAAATGCTGGGTATTCATAAGCGATGATCTCCAGAAAATTTTAGCTACCCAAAAAGTTCTTTTCAAGAGATACCTCTAACCAAAGAGAACTTCAGTCTTTAATCTTTAGACCAAGCATCACATTTGCATAGACAACCAAGAATCAAGTTAGCCAACTCTTACCATTAGGCCTTTTCCCATATTCCACATAGACCACACCATCCTCCGTCATGACTAGTAACTTGGAAAACAGTTACACAAAACAACCCCTCACCATTACAAGTTACGTTTTGCTCTTCTTAGTGATATTTAAAGGGCTTCACGTCAGAATTTTCTATCTACAGTTTATCCAAAGGGTAATTTGTCTCCAAAGTCTAAGGTCAAAAACTCTCTCTGGCATGGGTTACAGAACTATTTGTGGGAGGTTCATCTATCTTTTTTCATCCTCCAAAATGGAACTTTGACAACCAAAGGGGAAATTATAAATCATGAATAGATGCTTGAATAAACATAAGATGACCTCTTTGGCAATCCTGAGAGAGGGATACCTTAGGCCAATAATAACACCACCAAAGACACTTTTCCCAATGTTAGTATATCAGAAAACAAAGACAAATTTAAAGTTGAGCTTCTGCTCACAAGACCAGAAAAGAACCTTTAACTAGCTGTCACAATTCAAAAGACTTCGCAATCAAATTTCCCAAATTTCATGATACCATGTGTATCTAAAATGTTAACATCTATTCAACAGACTTGTGACTAAGGTTGTCAAAGAGAGTTCACTTGTAGATTTGAAAGCGTGCAGAACCACTCAACTGGGTTCATGACTTAGAGAATGACACTGAGAAATTCTTTGCTTCTTGGCAATCATTGAACATTTGACAAAACAACCTTAAAACCAGACCTATGCCACCACTTAATCTCTCAAGCCTCCTACACGTCAGCCTCTCACTTCCCAATTTTTTATTGTATCTCCAAAGAAGGTGATAACAGAGATCGTACTTAACAAAATATTTTTGGTTGGAAGAGTAAAATTTCCCTGACCCCAAGTACTTTTTGCAAAACACAACCAAAAGGAAGAGCAGAGAAATAAATAGAAAGAGATCATATTAACAATTAAAATTATCACAGTGGTGACTAGAGAGGTGGTTCAGCAGTATGAGCACATACTACTCTTGGAGAGGACACACATTCAGTTCCTAACATCCATGTCAGCGGGCTCACACCTTTAACTGAAGCTCCAAGGGATCCTCCACATTCTTTTCTGGCCTCTGTAGTCACTGCACTTAAAGTTCACATACCCATACACAGATACACACACACACACACACACACACACACACACACACACACACACACAATTAATTAAAAATAATCATTAAAAACAAGACACTGGGGGTTGGGGATTTAGCTCAGTGGTAGAGCACTTGCCTAGCAAGCGCAAGGCCCTGGGTTCAGTCCTCAGCTCCGGAATAAAAAAAATAAAAAAAAAGAAACACTGTCTTCTCCTCTCCTTTCCACTCCTTCCTCCGGTTGGTCCCCCTCTCTCCCTCCCCCTGCTCTGTCTCTCTGTCTCTCTGTCTCTATGTCTCTCTCTCCCCCACCCCCCCCAAAAAAAACAAAAAAAAAAAAAAAAAAAAAAAAAAAAAAAAAGACACTGCAAGCTGGGCGGTGGTGTCGCACACCTTTGATCCCAGCACTCAGGAGGCAGAACCAAGCAGATCTCTTTGAGTTTGAGGCCAGCTTGGTCTACAAGGTGAGATGCAGGACAGGCACCAAAACTGCACAGAGAAACCCTGTCTCGAAAAAACAAAAAACAAAACAAAACAATAGACATTGCAACAGCCTGAAGGAAATAGCTGACATATATCATAAAAATGTATATGCATTGAGGCTCCCATTGTATTATTATTGCCTTAGCTTTTCCCTTGTGCTCCGTAGACAACAGGATTTATAATATTGCAATAATGAATGCAGAAAGACTATTGTAATGGCAGTGACAACTTAGAAAATAACAAATCTGTCCTTACTGAAGCAAACTAGGCATAACAGAAAACGCATTTATAATGAAGCTCTCTCTTAGAGAAGAGCAATTCTGGGTTCGGAAAACTGTTAATTAATGCTTGACCTCATTTCAAATGAATGAAATAATTGGTACCACCCAACTCCGGAGTTCTTCACTCCCTTGGTGGTCATTGGGTTATTGATGTGGTTTAGGTAAACAGGGCAGACAAATGTCAGCCCCAGGAGGAGCTGATTCTCTTTTCATCCTTTGGATATCTCAGAGCCTAGAATCTCCTACGTCCTTCCTCGTGCCTTTCCTTTCTGTTAAAAGCTGCAGATGAGTCCAACATTGCACGCAGCACCTCTCACACAGGCAGCTGGCTCTGCTGCTGAACAAGTGCCCCAACCACAGAGGAGACCAAACACAGAATGCAAATGGATTGGGTCAAACCCGTCCAAGTCACCCTTGGTTAATTATGTTTACCGCTTGGGGTGTTCTTATTGAAAAGAGAAGTTTTTACTTTCTATGAAGCTAAGATGTGCTTTCAACAAAGTTCATCTATGACACCCCAGGCTAAGAACCACTGTGAAAGATACAAAATCTTTATTCAAAACTGCAAACTATAAGATCCGAAGTGAAGCTTTTTATAAATATAACTCAACTAGGTAATAGTGAAAATCATGATTCGCTGGCTATCTTGGATACAGGGTCAGTTACCTCTTGTACTTAAACGGTAATTCCAACTTCCTTGGCATTATTATTCTATTACACTTCTTTCCCCCACCTTCTCACTTAAATAATTTTAATCAAAAAATATGTGGTAATGTGTCTATTGATTCTATTCTAATTAATCCTCTCTTGGAGTAGCATTCCAACTCGTTTTTAAATCGGACAGTCCTTCCCTGAATGGTGTATGTTGTCATTTTCAGAGAAGAGAGTCTACCTGTAAACTCATCTGGCCATCCTGTCACAGTATTTTGACCTGGAGTTTTCCTGTCTTTTCTCCCTTCCTCCTTGACTAGGTCATCAAAGTGGCCAGCAAATCATTGCATTGATATAAGAAGGGCTTTACTGCTTGCCTAAGCTTTTATTAGCTCTCCAAGAGCAGATGATACCAACTGAGAGTGAGGGGTTAATTGTAAATCTCCCTGCCTGTCCTGTCTTCTGGGTAAACAGTGGCAGACTGTGTCCCTGCTTCAGACACACTACCTTATTTTCCGTCTATAAAGCATCCCTAAAGCGGCTTCTGCCTTCCAAGAAAGCCAACTATCCAAGCTTACTTTAGCAAGCCCCCATGAAGATGAATTAAGATGCACGTCACACACGCTAAGGCACAGGTGGCATTCATTGTCGGACGACATTACGCTCGTGTACTGTGCTCCACTGAGTGCTGTGTCCAAACCACTCCAGTATGTTGACTCTTTTGGTGTCTGACCTCGTTGTATGGCTCCTGGAAAAGAACTCTAGAATGCTTGTGGAAGAGACTGTGTGTTCCTGCATTTGTTTCCTACTACTCGCTTTTCTTTTGTGTACAGTGAATGACCTGCATGTATTGTTAAACTAAACTCAGTGAGACTAGACTTCACTCTTCTCTCGGCATAAACAGCTCTGGTCCTTACTGGCAAAATATTAGATGGTTTAAAAAATAATCTTTCCATCTGTTCACATTATTTATAGAAGGAAAGGATTTACTCTTTTATAAAAAGCCAAGGACTTAATAAATAAGCAACTGTTTTTGTCTTTACAAACTGGTGACCTAGAACCCTTTCTTCTGTTTACTTTTGAACAGGGATTCAACCTGACAACCATTGACCTGTACTAACTATAACTTCAGTATCACACAAGCCAAGAACTCGTGCGCACGTGTGTGTGTGTGTGTGTGTGTGTGTGTGTGTATGTGTGTGTGTGTGTTTAACTTCAAAGCAACTAATGTTATCTACTTCGTTAATTTATAGAAATAATCATTCTTTCCTGAAATATTTGATTCTCCATTATTTATACTATATTCGTTGGTATTTTATTACAGAAGTTGCTGTACTCTACAATATTTATTTTCCCATTTCATATGAAACAGAGCCTAACCCATACTACCATTGTTTGTAATGCTTGTTTCCAATCTAATTGTTTCAGCCCAACCGTAAGAACACTGGCTGTGTCTCAGGCAGCAGAACTGAACTGCAGAGTACTAGCTGCTTTCCTACTCTGTCTTCTCAAAAAAATAAAATAATAAATAAAATAAAATAAACAGTAAAGTCAAATGGCTTGTCTTTGGAAAAAAGAAAGCCCTCAGCCTGTGCTGGCGGAGAAACGCTTAGTAATGCACTGCTCTATTTCCCTCACTCCTAGTAAGTTCTGTAATAATAAGCAGAAGTTCTTCAGAATGTACACCTCACGGAAGCAGAGGTACCCAGCATCCCAGCTGTTGACATGAGATTTGAGAATGCCAACTAACCTCAGGTGCATGACCAGGTTCCGCCAGTACACTTGGGCCCTCTTTACAAACTCACTCTCCTAGGGACTTCTTGGATGAGGTCTTCAGCGCGCTTGTAATTTTCCTTGTTGCCTGTTGCCTGCTTTGATAATCTACCACTGGGACAAAAGAAAAAAAAAAAAATGCAGGCAGAGTACTGGCAGTCAGCCTGTTGGCGCCTCCTTGTGGCTGGACAACTGCTAAGCTGTTGCACGCGCTGGTTTGTTAATGGCTGGGTTGCCATATTGTGCCTGAGGCGAAAAGTTAGTAGAGTGCTTATCCTAGGAAGGGCTAAAACCCTAATCATGTATAACAATAGCGGCGGAGTTGTAAACCCTAGTGGATTACTGCGGAGTTATGATGCCACAAGATTCCCTGGCAGGGATCATCTAACAATAGAGTGCATGCTGGGCCATCAGAGTGATTTGGACATCTGGTTCCAGAGAAGGGTGAACTCCCTTGCAGAGCAGTTGTGCAGGCTCCCTTGAGCATAGGGCTCAGCTGGGAACAGGGGATTGCGTACTAAGATGCCCCAATCAATGACCATGGAGACCTTTTGCTCCTGTTCTCCAAAGAGAGACTTACTTGCTCTCCTGGGGATCATCCTTGGCATGCTTCCTGAAAATGCTGTAACAGAGACTCTTCCTCAAAAGTCACGTTTATAAATGTCAACAAAAACCAAGAAAGTAATGGAAACTTTTATGTATCAGTGATGTATCTATCATTTTAATTGATGTGTATTTTCAATAACAGCCACCTAATCAGTTTACTAGTCATCTAATCAAGATGCTCTGTTGATTTCCAACGGGGAAATGAAGTAGAACAACCAATAAAAGAAAACTTTCCATTAGAGGGCACACAAACGGAATTTTCCCTGGGGGGGGGGGAGACTCGTTCTAGGTTAGGATGCTCTTCTAAACTTTCATGCTCTTAAAGACAAAAGAAAACTTTGCATTTTCTCTATTTTAGTATGCAATTTGTTGAATTTAATTTAGATTTTTGTTTTGTTTTAGTTTAGTTTGGTTTGGTCTGGTCTGATTTGGCTTTGGTTTTTGAGACAAAGTCACCCTATATAACCCTAGTTGGCCTGGAATTTGCTATGTAAATGGGCTGGCCTTGAACAGACAGAGATCTGCCTGTCTCTGACTCTCAAGTGCTGGAATTAAAGGCATGAGCCACCACACATTAATTTAGGTGGTTTTTTTTTTTCATGTTAGACATTAGCAAATCTTGTTGTACTTTAGAAAAGCCAGAAAAAAAGGATGGGGGGGAGGTAGGGACTAGAGAGATGGCTCAGCAGGTAAAGGGTATTGGCTGCTCTTCCACAGGACCCAGGTTGGAATCCAAGCACCCACATGGTGGCTCACAACTGTTTGTAACTCCATTTCCAGGGGATCTCATATCCTTTTCTGGCCTCTGATCACCAGGCATGCACAGGGTACACAGACATATAGACAGACAGAACACCCAAACACATAAAATAAAATAAATTTAAAGAAACCTGAAAAGGAAACAGCACCTAGAATTAATTTATATCAATTTTAATGTGTTGAGATTTAGAGATTATTCTCCCACCTTTCACTAATTTATAGAGGTGTCATTAATAAATTTTACAGGAGCAATTTTTAAACATTCTTGTCATCATAAATAAATCATGGTAAATTTGATGCTGCTTTATTTTAGAAAGTTTCCACCTTTTTCAAATTGTAATTCTTAAAAAAGAATAAAATAAAAGCTGTGTTAATTGTTTTATGATTTTTTTAACCAGTTTCTTGTTCATTTAGTTTGGATAGGAAAGAGATATATCTTGGAGAAAAATCACTTTCTGGCTTCTAAACTCAACCTTCTATGTAATTAGCATTAATTCCAGAAAGGTTAGAGACAAAATCAAATGCAGTGAGGGCACTTGAAGTGGTGGCTGTGTCTACTTGAGGCAGCCATTCATCAAAATAAAGATGCAGAAGTGAACACATGTCTGTACAGATGCACTGAATTTAAAAAAAAAAAAAGATTGGAAATTTTTGTAATTAAAAACTTTTTAGAGAAAAGTAAACATTTTTGACCTATCACTTCAACAGATTTCTCTAAATAACAAGAGTATAAAACTATGTGGTCTTAAGATGTTTTCTGTTGCTGTTGTTTAATGTAATCTATCATTTAATCATACGTTTGTCAAGTACAGATAAAACCTGTGATTGATGGGGCTGTTGTACGGAACTCTTGAACTCACGTGACCTCATCACAAAACTGCCCAGCCTGCATGTGCCTTCAGCTGGTTGTGCTGGAAGTGGCTGTGTCTGCATTTGGGACAGGAGATGTCAGTTGCATGGTCAGCTCCTTTAGTGTTAACTGGACTCTTGGACCACCATTGTTCATGATTTGATTTGTTTCATGTAAGCAAATCTCCATTAAACATGGTACCTTTTTAGAACACGAGATGTTAAGCAACTAGGCACAGGAAAACAAATGTTACTATCTCTTGTTAGCTGCCAAACACATATCCACTAAACACATTTGCTGTTGGCATGCTGCAGCTGGGGACAGTGGACACTGCGGTAAGTGGAAAAGACAAGGCCTTCACTTGGTCTCAGACAGTCCTTATCCATAAGCACGCTGCCTTCATCCCCCACAAAGGCTGCAGCATGACTCACAAGAGCTGTGCTAAGCGACTCACCCTCAGATCCATTGCCCCATTATTTCTTCAGTCCCCAAAGAGCACTGGGCCCCTCACATTGATAATAATGCGCTGCTTTCTAATGAACAGCACAGCACTTTATAAATGAAACAAGAAAACAAAATTGGGGCGTGCAACACTCTCCACAGTTCATTTGATTACTGTGAAACCCCCTTAGCTCTGTTACTCTTGTCTTCACATGAGCCAGAGAACTCCACAGCCCATGTCTCTATGATTCCTACCTGCTTCTCCTAGCACATCACACAGGACACATGTCTTAACCATGAAAGGGTGAAGATGCATTTGGGATTTTGTTGTTAATACATCCTCGATCAGCCCACGGCTGCTCGATCCTACCTAGCATCAGAGAACAGAATGTTTAAACGAATGTGATTTTACCAGTAGCTGCCACAGCAAATCAATAGCTTGTTCATAGCAGGAAATTGTGCTAGTGAGCATTGCATCTCATTCTGTCAATCATCCCATTCATTACATGTTGAGGCTGTTCCACCCTGTGTGGTCTCTTTTCCCAAGAATGAAGAATGTAATGTCAAGTGTTGTGAGTTTAATATACGTGTGCAGTGCTGTCAATTGCTTTGAGACTGCATGAATTTATGGACATCCTAATCTTGCCTGGGATAGACAATGCATGCTGAATGTAGGTACATATGTAATCATCATCCCTGTTTACCTGTAGAGATGCTTAGGCATTACAAAGAAAGATCTCCCAAGCAAGCAAACAAAAAACAACTTTAAAAAAAAAAAAA
>CABHPH010159464.1:24816-60057 GCA_902168325.1 Peromyscus nudipes | reverse complement strand
ATTGATTGGCTTTCTACCCCTGTGGAAGGCTGTTTTGTTTTTGTCCAGGTATTATATGGAAATTTGCAGGCTTGTCTTACTATCTAATCATTATAATCCTTTAAAGAAGCATTATTTTAATGAGGGATATAGCAATGGAAAAATGTTACTTCATAGAGTAAAAGTAAGCCTTATGAAAACAAATAAATACAACACAGTTTTAAACCTTTAGAGATTAAGTATACATGGATCTTTGCATATATTATCTTAGAATGAGGAAGAACCATAGTATATTATAATAGGTGGATAACAGTATATATTATTCATACACAGATACATAAAATATTCATACATGTATACATCAGTATTTAAAATATTTATGTACATACACGTATTTAAAGTCAGGATGCAATTTCTACTTTTTATACATAAAGGGCTGAAGCATGAAGTATGTTTTTATGTTTCTTCAGTTTAATAAGTACTTTTGATCCTTGTATGCCAAAGCCCCAGACTGAAGATTCAGCAGTATAGAAGATGAGTTGGACACGCCAGATTCTGTGTTTTGACCTTGTTCTAAGTCACAATAGATCACATGTCCTCAAGGATCCCAAAAATCTTCTTAAAATTGTGCTCTTTTATTCCACAGACTGAAATCATGTGAGTTGATAAACATGAACTGCAACACCTAGGACTTACTCTAGCCTACTCTCATGATCTTGGTGAATACACTTATTTTAAATGTATGACTGAATGTTTGTTCCCTGTATTGAAATCAGGAATACCAAATTTTATCTATTCACTTGTGAAATATACACAACCATGAAAAGGGAAGCACCCAGGATTAATCCCCATGTGTATGAAAATCACTGCTCAATGGTGGTGAATTATGAAGCTAAGGGAGCAAAACATTTTTTTATTTGAGACGTGCGCCTAAATTCAATATGCAAGCTGTGCTTCTAAACCATATCAGTTTCTAATTGGATCTTCCTTGAGGCAGTTCAGACATGCACAGTGGACATCACTTTTCTTTTTGCAATTATGTTAAAATTAATGGAGAAAGAAGAATATCTAGCACCCTATATCTCTTATCATAATACCTATTTTTTCAGTTCTTTCTAGTAAACTCAGAATTAATGGAAAGTAGAAGTTCAAATTGACTTTTAAAGTGTTTTAATTCTACTATAAAACTAAACCAAAAAGGCAAAGTCAAAACAATTTCTTTCTTCTGGTGCATGTTTTTAAAATCTAACAAAAAATAGAAAACATTGATAATTAATATAATTGATAAGACATAACCTCTGTGGCACTTTTATATTCTATCTGTCCACTAATTACATGGTTTATATTAATGTCATATTGACATAAAAGACTACTCTAGATTATTCTCTGATTGCTTTAAAAAGCATAAGATAAATGTATTCATAGGTACAATATTTTACATCTTTACCTAAAATATACAATAGCTTGCTAGCAAGAGGGTTCTGTGGGTAAAGCACTTGGCACACAAGCTGATTTCCTAAGTTCAATCCCTAAGGCCCACTTACCGTTGGAAAAGAAGTACCAACTCCACATCACCTTCTGTCTACACATTTGTGGTAGCGCGCATGCGTGCGCGCGCACACACACACACACACACACACACACACACACACACTCACACACACACATACACACACACACACACTCACATGCATTATGTGCATACACCATAATAATACATATTAAAAATATAAAAGTAATAAAGGAGATGCAATTTATTATACTAAACTTCCAAAATCTTGAAAATCTACATAATTTAAAAATTATATTTCCATAAGTATTTATGGTTTTAATAATATATTTGACTATAACTTATTCAGATTTAAGAAATCTATGATCAAAATTTACTCCCTTCAATCATTCTTTGTGATTCTTTGTGAAAATACTTTGTTCATGATAAGCACTGAACAGCGATGTTTCTGTTCTATGTTGAATGTTTTTGAGGTCATGTGGTATGTAGCTTAACCCTTGTTAAGATATGGATGGATAATAATTGGTGCTGAATAAGTACTTGTATTTTTTATATTTTAAATTCTTTTCATTTTAAAACTTTAAAAAACCTATTTGAGAATGTCATACATGCATACAGTGAAATATGATCGTATCCATCCTCACATTGTCTCCTCCAACTCCTGAATATCCTCCCAACTTCCAACTCCCAACTCTGTGTCCTCCTCCTCCTTACTCTGTTCTTCTTCTTCGTTGCCCCTTTCTTCCTCCTCTCCTTCTTGTTCCTCCTTCTCCTCTTCTTCCTTCTTATAATAAATCACTAAGTCCATTTAGTGCCGGCCATAGGTTCATGTGTGTGGAGACATGCACTAGGCATGTGCGACCTCGTTCTGGCCAGACTCCGGAAGAAAGATGATCATTCTCCCCCAGCAGCTACCAGCTAAGGTTGTTCATCAGTTCCTCCTCTAGCTATCCTGACATTTTTGCTGGCTTGATTTGGTGCAGGGTTAGTTCAAATAGTCACAGCTACAGTGAGGACATGAGGCATGCCGTATCCAAAAGACAGCACTTCACACTGCTCCTCCCCATCCTCCAGCACCTTACCTTCTTTCTTTCTCCTCTTTTACAAAGTTCCCTGAGCCTTGGCAGGGATGACTGAAGACTTCCCAGTTAGCACTGAGTATTCATAGTCACACTTTCTCGGCACGTTGACTGAAATGAGTCTCTACATTAGCTGCTGCTCACTGCAAATAGAAGCCTCTCTCACCAAGGCTGAGAAAACCTCAGGCCCATAGGCTTAGAAGGCAGTATGGCAACATGATCATTTAACAAAATAACAATAGAAGGTTGTAGCCTAGGCCCTATGCTCCCACCATCCATAGACTTCTAGACAGATTCATAGCACCAGGCACGAATTCCATCCTTGGAAGCAGGCCTGGAACCTAATCAGAAAGCCGTCAGCTAAGATGTAACAGTCTTCTACTGTTGTACCAATGGGCACATCACACCTGTCAGTCAGTTGTAGCATGCAGGGTCCAACAGTAAGTAAGACCACCGATGGCTATATGTTCGTTGATCCAGTGCAGGTCTTTATTTGATGTAACACTTTCAAAGATATATTTCAGAAGTAGAATATATGCAAGGTTTTGTTTCCAAAGACATGTATATCTGCCAATACCTGCTAAATGAAGTATTTAAATATCTCCACCATATTTTCAAAAAAGAAAATGTATTTATCATGCAAAACTCCTTAATGTTAAAAATCTTCATGATTCCATACTGATATTATGGATATTCTAAAGTATGTTGCTTCTTTAATCACACTTCACATTTAATTGCCTAGTTTATGCTTAAAAATCACTGAAACTGGTAAGAACTTGCAAATACTGGCATTCTCTATGCTGTTCTTTAAATTTTTAAATAAATTTCAGGTTCTCTGGTTTCAGTACATACTTTAACACAGCTGTGGATTTTAATTCATATAAATTTTAATTAAAAATCCAAAAAACTAAGAATTTATTTTCTATAAGTGGTTTTTGCATACCACTTGAAGATTTGATGAATGATTACTCTGAATATATGAATCATTTTACCTTTCATCTAGATAATTTATGATAGTATATTATCATAAATAATTTTCTGTTTCCTCTCATCTAACAAACTGAAGGAAAGATTTCTTAAAACTAGCAGCAACATGAACATTTTCTAATAACTTATTTTTAAAGATTTTAAGTCTTAAAATAATCATAGTCTTGTAGCCATTCATTTTAGCTCAGTCTGGTTCTTTAAGGAAAGACAGATCCTAATTAAGAGATTGTTACAATTTGGTAAAATTTGCCCAGGGATTTCAGGAAGTCTGGGAGCCATAACTGTAAAGGACCTAGGTTAGCAAAGTAGAATTGCCTCAGAGTTTGTTACACACACACACACACACACACACACACACACAGAGAGAGAGAGAGAGAGAGAGAGAGAGAAGAGACAGAGACAGAGAGAGAAGAGACAGACACACACACAGAGAGAGAGAGAGAGAGACAGAGACAGAGACAGAGAGACAGAGACAGAGACAGAGAGAGAGAAGAGACAGAGACACACACAGAGAGACAGACAGAGAGAGAGAGAGAGAGAGAGAGAGAGAGAGAGAGAGAGAGAGAGATGTGACATCAAAGCAGCACCAATCAAGAGAGACCACAGCTAAGAGAAACTGCCTCTTCCCTTAGGAAGCTTTGTTCTTGGGCTGGAGATACGACTCAGCAGTTAAGAGCATTGGCTGTTCTTCCAAAGGACTCAGGTTCAATTCCCAGTACCCACAGGACAGCTCACAACTCTCTGTAACTCCAATTCCAGAGAATACTACAGTCTCACACAGACATGCATATGGGCAAAATGCCAATGCACATAAAATAAAAATAAAACAATTAAAAGAAATAAAGCTTTGCTCTGTACATGTACATGGTGCTTGGATATTAATAAACATGATATTGTATTTTTGCAGAACTGTGGAGAATAGCAGATGAGTGTTTTGGTATACCATGACTTCATTTATTCTTTTTAGAATTGTGTAGCATAATGGTCTAAAAGCAAATATCATGCCTATAGTGAACAAAGCATATGTGTGAACACAACAGTGGGTTCAATTGGTCAATGACAGCATGAGATTTGATGGGGGAAATAATGTAGTCCCAGAAATGATGTAAACTTTGAAAAAAATAAAAACAATGATGGGAGGTGTTGGGAAAGAAAGATGCCCAGAAGCCAAACTCTATGCACACTAAACACAAATCATTTTCTACTGCAGTAAAGAAGATTTGTATGGTAACTTTGCAGAAAGAATGGGAAAGTTTTGGGGTTTTGTGGTTTTTGGTTTTTGGTTTTTTGGGGTTTTGTGTGTGTGTGTGTGTGTGCCCGCGCACTTTGTGTGTGTGCGCATGTGTGTGTGTGTGTGTGTGTGTGTGTGTGTTTCTGTGCATGCGTGCATGCGTGTAATCCTGGAACTCACTATGTAGACCAGGCTGGCCTTGAAATCACAGAGTCTGCCTCTGCCTTTTGAGTACTGGGATTAAAAGCATGCACTACCACTGCCTGACCAAGAGTAGAAAAGTTTTTATCTTCACATGAAGATCAAGTTTTCTTCATCCTTATACAATATGACTCACAGTCCTCTGTTGAAAACACATCCAGCCACCAGAAGTGTCAAACAGAGATCTTCAAAAGAATGCGAAATCCTTTGACAGTTCACCGAATACAGTGTCTATGCTGAGATCCCATTTTCTCACTAATGGACAACAATTTCCCAAACAAACTTCTGGTTTCTGGACTGTGGTGGCTTGAATGAAAATGGCCCCCACAGGCTCATAAGAGAGGCACTATTAGGAGGTGTCGCCTTGTGGGAGGAAGTGTGTCACTGTTGGTGGGCTTTGAAGTTCCAAATGCTCAAGCTAGGCCCAGTGTCTCTCTCTTCCTGCTGTCTGCTGATCCAGATGTAGAACTCTCTGCTACTTCTCCAGCACCATGTCTGCCTGCATGCCAACAAGCTTCCTGCCACGATGATAATAGACTAAATGTTTAAACTGTAAGCCAGCCCCAATTAAATGTTTTCATTTATAAGAGTTGTCTTGGTCATAGTGTCTCTTCACAGCAATAGGAACCCTAACTAAGACATAGACCTTTCCTTTATTATTTATCCTGGGCATTGTTTTACCAGATCACATTAGTTACTTGATCAAGAACATTTCATTGATCACCAATTTCTTAGAAGACATATAAATCATGGGATGATTTACCCTCCTACCCCTACCTCAACAAAGTCTTGATACCAATACACCTTCACTACTCACCATGTTCCCTCGGGTACAACATGCCCCATGGGAGCTCGTCTACTTATATTCCCCAGGCATGCCATGCTTTACCATTTCCTTAATTTTAGAAGTTATCTATTAAGTGATGGTTACATGTCAATTCTATACTAGTTTCTTTCCCATATTATGTCAAATTATTGACATATATGGTCATAACTGGTAGAACCTATACAGTTGGACAGTTTTAAGTATTAATTAAGAGAATGACTAGCTTCCTATAACCAAAACAGAAGAACATGGGCCAGGCTCTGGAAATAATTCATGAATCGATTTCTACATCCCTTCTTCCTCGATATGCCACCATGCAATTGTCACTCATTCTTTTCCCCTATGATGTTCTTTCCACCTATACATAAATTTAGAACTTTCTTCTCAACAATGATTTTCTTTTGTTCCTGAATTCATTATCAGTTAAAATATAGTTTGTCTCTTCAAAAGTAATGATATAAAATTAGAACAAAATTTGTTATATAATTGTTAATTCATATGACCTTTTGGTGGACTTTAAGGACATCTACTAGGATATTACCTAAATAGGAGTAAAATACATGTCTTCTTAATTGTTATGTCTTTGTAGAGTATATTGAACTCTCAATCAATATCAAGACCAAATTAATAAATGAGTGAAAAAAATTGCTGTTTCCCATAACTAATACTATACCTTATAGTTACTAATGGGGTAACATCCTACATTAATGGGGTTTGAAAACTAGTTGAAGTTGGTGCTGATAAATACAATGGCCATGATTTGATGTTCGCAAGGGCAATGGATACAGAAATATAAGACATCATATTCTTTCTAATTCTTCTTTAATGATGATTGTTACTTATGCACACTAATTCATATGTACATGTAAGTACAAGCTGCTGGGTTCATTTAGTGTTGTCATCTGTATGTGTGCTTAGGGCTGACCACTTGTGCTTGTGTGAGCTATCAGGAAGTTCATCTTTGGGAAAGACTGATTCTCCCTCTCTTAGCTCCCATTATTTGTCTGTAGCTCTTCATCTAGAGCTGAGATTTCTTTTCCACTACATTAACATGTCAACTGTTGATGTCATTATGTGGAGCTTGTTTAAGCAACCATATTGTGATTTCATGGGGGCAGTTTTCTTGTTCTAGAAAGAAGACACAATCTCTTCGCAGAATCCTGGTTTTTTGGCTCTTACAAACTTTCAACCTTTTTGTGATGTTCCCTGAACCTTGGGTTGTGTTATAGATTTATCAGTTTTGGGACCCTGGAATAGATATTCTCTATATTTTAACCAGCTGTGGATGTCTGCAGTGCTCTTTGATGCAAAAGTAAGAGAGATATACTGTCTGTGAATATAAGAATAGATTTAGAATGCAATTGAGAATTATACTGGATTAGTGAATGGTAGTAATAGATTCTTCTCTAGGGCCCATTGCTTCATCAGCCATGAGTAACTTGCTCGGTTTTCAGTACCAGGCATGAATTCCTTCCTATTAAGTGGTCCTTGAATCCAAATAGATGGTGATTGGTTATCCCCAAGATATAAGTGCCACTGTTGTACCTTGGGTATATCTTGCTGTGCTGGCCATTGTTCCTAGCCTTTACAGATGGGTAGGACTATTGGTTGCTTTTCTCACTTGTAAGCTTGCATAGCACCTTTAGAGACTATGAGAGATAATCCTCAGATAGGAGGCTTGCAGGTCAGATCCAGCTTGCTTCCTCTAAGTCCTGTGTCTGAAGTGTGTGGCAGAAGATAAAATTTTCTAAGATTGTTAGACAATCTGCAGTTTCTAAGTTACTGATGAATTTTCAGTGGCTGTTTTCAAACATCCAAACAAAATTGGAAGCTCATGCAGAGGTTAATTTAATAAAGAATCTCTTTTCACAGTCCTTCCACTTCCACATTTCTTACACACATAGTGTGTGCCTAGTGCCTAGACAGAGACACATGTCTCTTTGACTCATGAACCTCCAAGGGAAAGACATTAGTAATTGGGCTCTTTTGTTATACCATATATTTTCTTTTAGGTTTATTCTGACTGCAATGGTGTGTGTGGGTGGTAATATTATTTACTGGTGCTGTACTAAACACATAAAAGAAAACCATATAATCACAGCTTTGTGTCCATTATAATTGCCTCTAACTGATACCCTTGATAACAGAATCAGTGTTAAATATTAAAGTAACACTGACATGAATATTTAAGATCATGCATACAAATCATGGATTCAAATTTAATACAACTGATGCTAATAATTAAGTTCACTACAAAATTAAAAGAGATGAAATAAACAGCTGGTAGGACAAAATATTTCTATGTATGAATTATTCTATATGAAAGTGAGACTAGTAAATAAACAGTTGAAGACTTAATTAAAATCATTTATGCTTTTATCTTGGATAAATGATAAATAATCCAGCCCTGCCTACTTCATTACCAGAGGTATATTTGAGATGTCTCATTTAAAGTGAAGGCAAGATTTCCTTAAATATTTTCACTTGTTTATTGTTACATGTCTTTAATATAAATGTTACTAATTAACTGAGACTATTCCTGCAGATTAAAAATAGTAGGTATTTTCCCTTGATAGAGAGATTATAGGGGAAAATAATATAGCATGTGAATTCTCCAAAGTGTACAAAATAGCATACAAAGTCCTAAGTGATTGGGTAAAATTAATTACCAAAATTAAATATTCTAGTCAAAGTCAAATTTGATTTTGAAAATTATTGATCATTCTAATCAATTTTCTCTTTGTAACAATAAGAAGAGGAAAACATGGGTTGTCTTACCCCTCCCACAAAGACTTCTTACATTTGTATTATTGGAGGACTAATTTCAAGTAATTGAATACAAATTGTTCTCACCTTATTCATGAAAAAAAGAGGACAGTGCCGTCTAGAACATCATTTTGTAAGGATTTTGTTAACCAGCTCATCTCTCATGATCATTCCTCGAAGGGCACAGTGATAAACCCAGGGTCCACTAAGGCTACCAAGTTCCCTCACTGACTGCAATACCTACCAAGATGTAATGGAAAAAAGTTTTGGATGGGCTTGAAGTGAGAAGCCAATTCAAATTCCACCTTGGCTACCAGTGAGTCAGAATCCTGGTGTATGCTTTTTCTTGTTAAACATGTCACGCTGTTACTACATTGCCCTAATGCTCAACATAATAACCCTAGGAACTCAGTGTTTTCCTGGGGACACTGAAGAGCATTGTTCCAGGCACAAGTCAGTAAGAAGTAGATTCTGTTAGTACCTGATGGAATTTCCTAATGTGTGGCTTTGGAACCACGAGGAAGTTTATTAAAGGTGAGAAAGCTCTCAAAGGACTAAATATAGGTTTATTGAAAGAGTTGCATAACTTACTAGAAAGTCATTTTTGTATAAAGAAAAATATTAAATGTTCCTGGCACTATTCACATGCCAATTTTTATTCCTTCCTCCCTGGTAGTAGAATCCATAGCCTGGAAAGTTGTTTCTGGGTTAGTAAGTTTAGGTAAGTATTTTGTTCCTTTTCAGCATGCTGCAGAGCCTCTTCATAAGATCCATATTGTTGCTTGCTGACCAGGTTCTGCATTCATCTTGAAATGTTACCAGGGAGAGTGTGAGTTCCTTCAGTAGTCTGGCTGGGTTTAATCAGGAAGCGATGAAGTATCTCTGCCCTGAGTACAAGATCGCATTACTATCTCTTGATCTTTATTTTCTTCTTTAACTTCTCTTGGTATTGACTGTTGTTGCCACAACTACAGTTCTTTGAAAAGGAAAAATCTGTGTTCTTGAAGTTTTCTTTTAAGTCCAAAAGCTGCGTTGGCTGGCTCCCCACTTCCCTTGATTGCTTAAGGTTGGGATAGAAAGAGATATTACTAGCTCTCCCTGGGCCTAAATAGGCCTAGCATATTGACAAGAAAATTGTGTGTGGAGGGTTTTTAGAATTTCTCTGTCTGCATTTGTAACTACACTGCTAGGCTTTGAAAGATCAAGAGCCCATTCACCTCAGCGGTTTCAGATGCTCAGCAAGGCCTTTGCTGCTTATCGATTTCATTCCCTTAGCTGGGGTTGGCTTAATAAAACACTGCATCGTAGGTAAAAGTGCAAGTGTCCGCTGTGCACTGTGATAAGTTATTTGCCTATATCATTTAGCTAGTATATATGCTATGTTAATTACTAAGTGATTAAAAGTGTCGGCCTCGTTTAAATTAGACTCTGAGTACAGCCATGTTAAACAAGATTCATTAGGAACGCCTGTTTTACAAGCGTGTATAAAATCCAGGCAACAGCACATAGCCTCACTTTTTTCCTCTCAGCTCAGTTTTTTAATCCGAACCATGGAGAACAATTCTTATTCCTCCTGAAGGTCTGAAGTAAAGGAAGCAGCAACTGCATTCATGTCACGTGTTGCAAATGACCACACACCCAGGGGTTTCGAACAGTAAAATTGATGCTTATCACAGTTCTGTAGACTAGACTGCTGACGTGATGGTGGTAGTTAGGACTACCCACATTCCTAAAGCTCTCCTTCTGTTGGCTTCTTGCCTCCTCTGGCTTTGGGTACCAGAAGGTATTCTATAGCTTATGTTTGCATCACTCCAACTGTTTATTTTTCTTCAATTTGTCTTCTGCTTCTGAGTTTTCCTATCCCTTTGCCTCTCATCTGTGGATATTTGTGGTGATTTTGGAATCTCCATTTATAATGAGATGACCTCTATAATGTTAAAGAAAACATTATAACCCTAATAGTCTTGCTTCTACACACCCTTTTCCCGAATCAGCTAATATTCCCAGATTCCTGGGATTAGAGTGTGAGAGCCCTTTTTATAAAGTTTGATGATAATATCTGCCATGGAAATAGATGGATGCTGGTTACATATAGGTATATATTTGTACTCAGTGCCCTAATTTCTCATTTCACAAACAAGCAATGTTAATCTAAGACATTTGTGTAACGTGACTCTCAGAAGAATCCCAGCATACACACATTGCATAGTAAGTTGGAGAAATAAAAGAACTACTCAAGGGATTTGTTTTAAGACATGCATGGGAAGGCTTAAGGTACATGAACAGTATTTGTTAAAGTACTCCAAGACTATGACATCACAGGTAGGCCTGAAGGAGCAAGAGGAAGGTTGCATTAATGACATCAGGTGAGTCCTTTGTTTGAGAATTGCCCCTCATATCTTCTCAAGTCTTCAATCTTGGGTTACTGGTTTTCATTGGCTGAACCAAAATGAAAGGCAGAAAACATGGTAGAGAGTTGTCATCCATTTGGCCAGTCTCTTGGAACACGTGGAAGACTAGGAAAGGGTAGAGAGGGAATTGGAGGGACAAAGGGAAATATAGAGGACATTCTCTCAGACCATTTGTGTCAGAGCAGGTAGGACAGCCTAAACAACATCATGCTGGTGTTCATTACAACTTTCACCATGTTCAATATAACTCTCCAAGTAGTTATTCAGTTCCTAGAATATTAAGATTTTCTGTGTAGCTTTGCCATCTACAAAACAAGTAAAGTGTATCGAGCAAGCCCTATCTGTAAATAACTTATTTATGCCTTACATTTGACAGAGGCACCTGACATATAGGTTGATTTTTGAGATGTAGTAAGTAGGGAAGGGGAAATACTAAGAATTTTCTTTATTTATTTATCAAATTATACTATATCCTTATTATAATTCATAGATGATAAAAAGGATTTCTTGATAGAACAGTGAAAAATTAGATAATACTACCGCTTTCAAGAAACAATAGGTGATTATAAACATTTAACAGATAATTCTAAGTAAATGGATATTCGGTGAATGGAGGTGCATATGTATCAACACCTGTCCGTGTTTGTTCAGGAGTGGCAGCTAAAATTACAGGAATGGGAAAATGCAGGCTAAGGGTGCAGCATAATTCTCATGTTTAGAAGGGCGAATATTAGAAGGATGAGGATGCATCTTGTTTTCTCTCAGTGAGAAAATGATATGATTTTTATTCCTTCAAATTAATTAAGTCTTGTGAAACTTGAATTGGTCCCAGGTGTTTTAACAATTCCGCCATAGTCATTGTGGTGGTTTGAATAAGAATGGCTCCCATAGTCTCATATGTTTGAATACTTGGTCCCTAGTTGGTGGAACTGTTTGGGAAGGATTAGGAAGTGTGGTCTTGTTGGAAGAGACATATCATGGGGTGAGGGTGGAGGAGCTTTTAAGTCTCAAAAGACCCACTTCATTCCTAGTGTTTCTCTGCCTCTGCTGTTCCTGTCACCATTCCGTTACTCCGTTATCATGGACTCTAACTTTATGAAACTTTTACCCCCAAATTAAATTATTTCTTCTGTAAGTTGTCTTGGCCACAGTGTCTTTTCACAGCAATTAAAACAAATAACTGGGATGGTCCTTACTTTTTTAAATTTCTGTCTCAGAGAGGTTGGAGTACAGATCTTTATGAATACACAGGATTGAAAATAAAAGCCAAAAATAATAAAGAAAAAAGCACTGTATCATTTCCAAACTTGAGATAGGAGAGGAAAAAGTAGATATCCATATTTGTAATAAGAATAATTGTGGTGAAGACTTAAGATATAATTAAAGATATGATCAGCTAGAGAGGTGTGATGAGAAAAAGAGGTGACCAGTGAGATAAAGGGACACAAGTTAAAAAAAATTAAGAACAAGAAAAAAGACCTCTTGGCTTTTGTGAAAGGACACATTCAATGATCTTACCAAGAGCAATTTTAGTGGTAACCACGTGAGGAGGAAACCAGCACTCTCAGAATAGCAGGAACATAAAGTGATGTAGTATAACTGAGAATCTCAAATACTTCTAAACCAAAGATAAGTCACCTGGAAAGGAGCTTTCATTCTTGAATATGGGCCACTTATACAAGCTTACAGGTACAGTGAAGGGGCCAAAAGAAGTGAAGAAGAAACCATGCCACAGACAAATAATAAAATTTTATCTCCAGGGAACAGAGCATAATGGTGTTCAATATGGTTTGCATCCTAATATTTAGATGAGAAAAAGATTGTTTTCTGCTCCAAAGTAGAGTCTAAATTTAATGAAATAAGGAACAAATAATAAACTATTATCAAGCTTTTTCTTTTTTTTTTTTTTTTTTTTTTGGTTTTTCGAGACAGGGTTTCTCTGTGTAGCTTTGCACCTTTCCTGGAACTCACTTGGTAGTCCAGGCTGGCCTCGAACTCACAGAGATCCACCTGGCTCTGCCTCCCAAGTGCTGGGATTAAAGGCGTGCGCCACCACCACCCAGCTCAAGCTATTTTTAAAGGTGATTTGAGGCAAATCCCCATGAACCTCTGATTTTTCTCTAGCAATATTTGAAAGTTCAAATGCGGAGAAGAAAGGGGTTGCCTTCAGCCAAGTAATATCCAAAGGAAAACATCAAAGACAGACATGATATGATAAGACAAAAGACTTATCGTGCTATCAATTCAGGATATAATAGAGGTAAATGAAGCATGAGGAGACTGGACACTAACATATTTATGAGTAAATCCAGTCTTAACTTCATAGCAAAGCCCTACGCAATCTCAAGTCCAGCTACATTTTCACCCTCATCTGAAACCATTACTTAGAGCTTTGCCAAACTCCATGCATGTGAGATCCTCAGAGTGTTGGAATATGACAGGCTTTCAGGTATTGTTTGGTATTATTGCTTTTGTAGTGTTAATATATCTGACTTAGTCTTCAGAGCAGATTTCCTTAACTATCCCCATCTAAAAGGGGCTCAGCAAACACCAGTTTTTGGTCTAGTATAGTAGCCTATTTCCTCTATATCATTGTCATAAATTATAATTACTTGGATGCCTAGTAGAAATTTTTAATTGTTATTTATATTAAGTGTATGTGCATGCACACACCTGTCACAAAATCTTCAGGCTATCAGAGGACAAATTTATGGAGCTGGTTCTGTGTTCCTGCTTTTTTTTTTCAGATATGAATTCTAGAAATTGAACATGGTTCATCAGACTTCAAGTGCTTTTATTCTATGATCCATTTTGCCAGACACACAAATTTCTTCTTCTTTTCCTGATTTTTGAGTGTATCTCCAGTGGAGTAAAAATTTCATAAGTGTAAATGGCATAGTAGACTCAACGTCATTCACAATACAAATATAGTGGGTCCTCAATAAATATGTTTAGTTGAGTGATGTGTAACCAAAAGACTAAAGAGATAAATTAAGGATGGAAGAAATTCACTGTAACAAGTGAGGCAGAAAAATGTAGAAACCACAAACAGAAAGTAGAATTCTACATTGTGTAAAATTCTTCACTGATGCCTTCAAGTGGTATAGTGGTAAATGCTGACTGAATGTAATAAATGGCTTCTGGATGAATGACTAATGCAGTATAAAGACAGAAACTATTGCCTTCATGGATTGGAAGGTCCTTAGACTTAATTGTTTATGTTCACAAAAGTGATTATGGGATCCATCAGGTAAGGTGAGCCATGTGGAAAACTAAAAATGATAACATATTAATTCAGCCTGTCCAAACTGCTGCCCACTTACTTACACTTATAAGTTCTTATTTATTCAAGACATGAAGGAACCTGTGTAGATTTCATACATTTTATTCCCTGGGTACCATCTGTGACATAATAGCTGTGGATGACATTATAGCAGATCAGGTACTTTATTCCAGGTTCCTTATTGTGTCTAACCTTAATTTCTTAGTATTGTCCCTCCCTGGTATTTTCACTGTCTTCAGGGGCATCATCTGTCTCCAGCATCCACAAATCTGCTGACCTTTGCATTGCACATCCACATTTTCTATCTGTTGTTTTTTCTGTACCCTTCTATCTTCCTTGTCACTAATGGCAATGCGATTTTCTCCATTTGCTGCTGGAGGGTATTGAATTAATGATCTATAAACATAATGAAACGGTGAAAGTTTGGCTGAAGTTAACATGTTTCATTTTTGAGCAAACTAGCCCAGAAGTATCACTTGGCTATGTGTTTCTTTTTTCTTTTTTTCTTTTGTTTTGTGTGATACAATCAGACAAGTTCAAGTGACAAAGTACATATATCTGCTGGCTGAGAAAGTAGTGCCTCAGTGTGAAAAACAGTACTGCTCACCTTTATTGTTAAACAGCAGAGTCTTCCCTTCAGGAGAAAAATAGAGATACAAATAACATGGCTACAGACTAATGCTGCACTTCCTTCAGAGCTCTATGTGTCCAAGAGGCCCTTGGTGGTTTTTAAAAAATGTTCTTATTCAAAGCAGATCTCATTATCAAGAAAAATATCCCTGTTTTAGAATTTCCCACCATGCACCTTTGGTAGTCTCCCTAATTTCCAATGGGAAAACTCTTTTTAACCACAAGAAAAAGAAAATTTACAAGGCCATAGGAAAAACAAAGGCAGAATAATTTTTAATTTCTTGAAAATTTTTAGGTAATGTACCTGTCGAGTTATATTTATCCCACTGCCCTTTGGTGGCATTTTCCAGTGGCATCAGATAAGATCCAAAACTGCTTCTATAGTCACCAGCAGAGATAAGAAACTGAGGACATTATTAATTTAAAAACAGAGTAATCTATTGAACGCAAACACTCCCTGATTAAAATATTGGGATTTCTCCCCCCTTCTCAAGCCTATTTATTGCTTTAAATGAATCCACATTCCATTTTCTTTATCTATTCCCCTATCCTCCAAAAAGCCATCTGCTATTCCCTTTATGAAAAAATAAAACCTACAATTAGTGTCTTGTTCATCTTTTCTTTCTAAAAAAACAAAAAGCAAAGAAAAGGGAGAGAGAGAACAATTATGCAAATTCTCTGCAATTTAGTTTCAAATACTCTTTGTAGTGTGATGAGCAATTTTCCTTAATACAAACCCAGCTTTTTTGCCAAGACTTACTAATAGATTTTTTTTTAAAGAGAACTTTCAATTTTCACATGAAAAGTCATCTAATGTAAACTTTTCAAATGTACATAGAGAATGGCATTAATATTATTCTTTGAATTATAGAAGGAAAAACAGGCATTTTATATATTTCATCCTTTGGAAAATAATAATCTCACAGTGTTTCTTCTACCTTAGGCATCAGCAATCTTTCCGCCTTAGGAAATGCCTATAATGTGTGCTGCACGAAGTCAGAGAAAGCCGTTCTCTTTGTCCTTCCCTGAAGTATATTGCCAGGGATGTAGCTTACCTATGAGCACCAATCTATTGTTTGATTCTATTTGGTCCTCAGTAACTAATGTGTAATTTGGCTCGATTCATTCCATTATGGTTAATGTGAGCTGTTTGAAGCTGTCTTGCTAACAAGATAAATGTCTACAGTGTAAAGTCCTGATGAAACTTTAGGGGAAAATTTACAATATTTTTGCATCCTCTGAAACAAAACTGCACTAGTAATCAGAAAGTATGTTGTAAAACTGATCCTGCTGCTGACAAGGCCAATCCCTTGGAAGAATAAAGCATTGAGACTCAGTTTCCTGTTTGTTTAGCTAGAAAGTCTATTTCTTTTAACTAATCACATGGTCGAAATTAGGATCAAACAATGGTTACAACTGTTGCTTTTGTAATGATTATAATGACTCACTTTGATTTAAATGTGACGGGGGATCTCAAAGGTTCCTGCTTTCTACATTACCTTCATATATCTGCTGGCTACATTTCCATACCTACAAGTCACACTTCTAGACTTAATTTCCTACCTAGGGGTGTAGCTTGAGTTTTCCTGCCTGGTTCACAGTCAGGACAAATCTCTCTCACCTGCCAGTCCCACAGCTGCTCAGACCCAACCAAGTAAACACTGAGACTTGTATTGCTTACAAACTCTATGGCCGTGGCAGGCTTCTTGCTAACTGTTCTTATATCTTAAATTAATCCATTTCTATAAATCTATACCTTGCTACGTGGCTCGTGGCTTACCAGCATCTTCACATGCTGCTTGTCCTGGCGGTGGCTAGCAGTGACTCTTTCCACCTTCCTGTTCTTTTCTCCTCTCTGTTAGTCCCGCCTATACTTCCTGCCTCGCCACTAGCCAATCAGTGTTTTATTTATTGACCAATCAGAGTAATTTGATATACAGACCATCCTACAGCATAGGGGTCTGGGAACACTGTACAAAACCTAATAATACTAACACATAGGAAAAAACAGGATCCATCAAGAGAGCAAGAAGCAGAATATAATTGGTATAAATGTAACTTAATTAGCCATCCAGCATTTCATATCAATGAAATACCTAATTTAATGTATAATTAATTATGATATTTAATCTGAGTAGGTATTTTTGCTCAGTTTTTGGTGTGTTTATATTTGAGACGCATATACATGTATAATCTGGTGAAAAAACCTTCAAGTTTATATTATGAATAAAACCAGTTGATACTACATAAATTAATATAATATTAAACTCAGCTGACCTTCATATTTGTAAAATATTTTTTTTTCGAGACAGAGTTTCTCTGTGTAGCTTTGGAGCCTGTCCTGGAACTCACTCTGTAGCCCAGGCTGGTCTCGAACTCACAGAGATCCACCTGCCTCTGCCTCCTGAGCGCTGGGATTAAAGGCATGCGCCACCACTGCCCGGCCATATTTGTAAAATATTTATAACTACATGGCTTTATTTCAAATGTTTGCTGAGCTACACAGTAAGTGACACCAAATTGTTTCACCCTTGTAGATCCACACAGGGCCACGTGAATTTTTCCGTGGCTCACCAGGTTCCTGCAGGAAAAAGGGAAGGGTTAGTTTAAGGACTTACTTCTCTTGGAAGACAGAAGTAAAACAGTGACTTCAGTTGCTGCCACAAAATGTGTACCACTAAGCAATTGTTTGGGACAGGATGATCCATGTTCCATCACTGCTTCTGCTTTTCTAGAATGTTTCTCTGCCTGTTGTCCTGATAGTCACATCCACAGTCCTTTCTGATATGCCACCACAAAGGGTAGAGCAAGATCTATAACCTCAGTGTTCCTAAGTGAGCCTTGAAACAGTTCCACTGAAATCAACTTCTCCCTCCATGAGTATCTATTTGTGGCTGCTACCTAGACATTCTCTGGTGGGTGACATCACTTGTTTCTCAGTTTCCTTCTGAGAAATTTGGTCTGATGTATTTGTTCCCTCATGCCGTCATAAACAAAAACACAGCAAAACTTTATACTTTAACTTTGGGGTTTGAAGTTTTTTAGAGAAAATATTGAAGAATAATATCATAAACATTCTGTAATTTTTAATCCAAACAACTAGTAACAATTTGTCATATAGATGTCTTCTTCATATGTGTATGTATTACACACATACAAACAGATACATACACATATTTTCCCTCTTTCTCTACCCCTATAAAACGTTGTAAAGAGTGATCGAGGAATATTCTTGTACATTACAGTATACTAAAGCTGTTCTGAAATATTTAAGATGAGCATAATATTATGCAATACATAGTCTATATGTTAAACACTTGGTTATCAATAATATTCTATGTAGTGCATCTTTTTTCTAATCTAAGAATGACACAGAGCACAAAGAGTGCCTTCAAGCTAGAACAAGATTGACAAATGTAAAAATTCAGACTATGGCAGCACCAACAATGCCTGCACAGATCCAAGCCAAATGGGATCCCAGGGCTGAGAGGGGACAAGAACATGGACTCCCATCCCTAACCCAGAAGCTATTTCCAAGTGTCACCTGCTCACAAAGGAAAAGTTCGTTCCTTTAATGGAATCTTACTAGGTGTACAAACCACACTTAAGGGAGGCCCTACGCCCAGCAGTAGATGGACAACACAAAACCAACTCAGTGGTATTTTTGGAAATGTTTTTGTCTCCATAATGCTTTCTTTGGGCTTTATTATTTATTGCTGGTTTTGCTTTTTTTTTTTTTATTTGTTTTCCGAGACAGGGTTTCTCTGTATAGCTTTGACTATCCTAGAACTCGCTCTGCAGAACAGGATGGCCTCAAACTCACAGAGATCCACCTGCATCTACTTCCTGAGTGCTGGGATTAAAAGCATGTGCCACCATTGCCTGTCTCAGATTTTGTGTTTTATAGGTTGTAGGTGTGTCTGCCTGTGTCTCTGCATGTGCATGATGTTCTTGTGCTTTTTCTTTCTTTTTCTTTTCTTTTTCTTTTTTGGTTTTTTCGACACAGGGTTTCTCTGTGTAGCTTTGCGCCTTTCCTGAATCTCACTCTGTAGACCAGGCTGGCCTTGAACTCACAGAGATCTGCCTGCCTCTGCCTCCCAAGTGCTGGGATTAAAGGCGTGCGCCACCACCGCCTGGCTTGTGCTTTTTCTTTTTCTGTTTGGTTTGTTTTATTTTCTTGTTCTTTTATGTTGGTTTTCTAAAGAAAGAATGAAAGAAAATATAGAGTTGGATTGGTAGGGAAGAGGAGAGGATCTAAGAGGGTATGAGGGAGGGAAAACTGTAAACAATATATTGTATGAAAAAAATTAATGTGAAAGAACTGTCATAAAAAATTAACCAAAGACCTAGCCTTAATCTGTTTCTGTAATAAATTTTAGCTTGACTATCTCACCAATTTGACATATCTCTCATGACATTGATGTATTTATTTATCTGTTTGTTTGTTTGTTTGTTTGTTTGAGAAAGGATTTCCCTGTATAGTCCTGGCTGTTCTGAAACTTGAGTTGTAGACCAGGCTGGCCTCAAAATCAGGGATCCACCTGTCTCTGCCTCCTGAATGTTGATGCATGTACCACCACACCTGACATGATATTGAAGTTTTTAATTATTTCAGGCATGTTTTGTTTCACTGTGTCCTAAAATGTGGATAATATTGTATCTTAATTTGTTGGATTCTTTATTATTAAGTATTATTGGCATGAATATTCTTTTGCTGATATTATGTGGCTTTGTAAAACCACATAAAACTTTTTTTAAAAAATGTCCATTATAATTTTCACAGTAGAATATTGTTTTATTTATTTGCTCCATAAAGTCACATATCAAACATTAAAGCAAAAGAATATTCTGTATAGTGATATATTTCATATTGTAGTGTTGATATTTATAATAACTTCAAATTAGAGGCTAATTATACGATGTACTACATAATACATAAGGCTATAGTCACATCTTCTTTAATTGAATATCAATATAAAATAAATATGGACTTGGTTTTCATTTCATCAAATGAAGAAATTGATCCAGATGAAATTTTGTTGTTTCACTTAGCTCTCAAACCCTATAGGTTTATGAAGGGGATAGCTCTTTAATTTTTTAAAAAATGAAATACATTTGAGTAAACATAAAAATAATGGAGCAAAAAGTTTTTTAAAATCCCCATTCTCCTCTATTAATCAGCATTGGACATATTGATCGTAATTATTTATTTACAGTTTTAGAATTTATATATGTCATTTACATATGCTAATTCTACATGAATAATGGGTAAGTTGTTAGGGTCACCTTATTGTTCTTGGGAAGAACCACATTTTTATGGCTATTATTTTCTAGAGATAAGATTAAAAATAAAAAGTATCTGGTATAGTGTTCATTTTTAACATAATTGGCAGAAAATAAAATATTATCTTGTTCATGTGATAAAAAATAAAGTCTAGGTTCTGGTTTATTAGGTAGGTATTCTATAACGGCATTCACCCTGTGCTATAGACCATTTATTGCTTAATTTTATTTGATTATATCCGTCTAAGCATAAAATAATTTAATAAATATATTTACATTGTTAATTGAGTCTACTGAGTACTTTCTTTGAGGCTGGGTCTCATTGTATAGCCCTAGCTGGCCTGGAACTCAGTGTGTATAATAGGCTGACCTTAAACTTACAGAGCTTCACCCATCTATGCTTTCTGAGTGTTAGAATGAAAGGTATAAGCATTCTATCTGGCTCGTTGAGTCCATTTTAAAATCCATTATACACCTTCCATCCACTGTAAGTATTTAAAATACTGAGGAATACTGAGTTGAAATGATCGAATTATGTTTTGTTGTTGTTGTTGTTGTTGTTACAGGAGGCTCTGATCATGGCAAGCATGGATCACCCACACCTAGTTCGCTTACTGGGTGTGTGCCTGAGCCCCACCATCCAGCTGGTTACCCAGCTGATGCCCCATGGCTGCCTGCTCGACTATGTCCATGAACACAAGGATAACATAGGATCACAGCTGCTGTTGAACTGGTGTGTCCAGATTGCTAAGGTCAGTGCTGTCATTTGCTATGAAAATGATACTTGGGAGCTCCCTCCTGATCTAGGAGAATCTGACAATTGAAATTATGCCATGCCTTTTAACCTCTTAATATAAGTAAATTCTATTGCTATGTTAAATGACATATTATTGTAGGTACTTCAACGTAGATTGTGGATCGAGCACATAGTCTATTTGTGTGTATTCTTGTGGATTATTTTTCCAACATACTCAGATTGACTAGATGCCAAAACACATAGCACACTAGTCAGGGCAATAATTGCTGTTCTAGACTTGTTTGACTTTTTTTAAAGCTGTAGTCAAGTTAGCAAACAGAATCAAGAAAATAAAGATTCAATGTCATAATTCTTCTGTCTTATTTTGGTTTTATAAACATAGTCTATAGCACTATCAGCATTTTAAATGATTGGTTTAGTGGTAAGCACCTCCATACAATGACATCTCACCTGCCACTTCACAGCTTTAAACTTGGTTGCTGCTGTCGCTGTATCTGGGAAGCCCACTATTGAGTATAGGCCAAGATTTTTCATAATCCTGAGACCGTCCTCAGAGCTGCTAGGGCTTCTGCTACCTTATTGTGGGGTTTGTTCCTGGTGCTCTATGAGTTTGCAATTTTATCAGCAGAAAATTCCCTGGTCTTTCGTGTTAGGTTATAAACCATTGACATTAGTGGAAGGATGATTGTCAAAGAGTATCTGTCAGTGGAGGGGCTGGAGAGACAGCTCAAGAGTTAAGAGCTCTGGCTGCTCTTCCAAGGACCTGGGTTCCATTCCCAACATCCACATGGCTCCTGGTGCTTGTAACTCCAGTCCTAGGAGATCTGATGTCCTCTTCTGGCCTGTGCAAGCACTGCATGCATATGGTGAACAAACATACATGCAGGCAAAATACTTGGACACATAAAAATTGATTAAATTTTGAAAAGAAATGAGCCACCACTCCTCACGATTGTGTGTGTGTGTGTGTGTGTGTGTGTGTGTGTGTGTGTGTACATATATATTGCCAGTTGTCCCTGGTACCTATCAGTCACTTTTACACAGATGCAACCAAAATACTTGAGAAAACAACTTTAAAAAAGGAAAGGCATATTTTGATCAGCAATTTCAGAGATTATGCAGTCCTTGGCTCCACTGATTCTGTGCCAGTTATAAGTCAGAGCATGAGTGGTGGTAGGAACATATGTCAGATGAGCCTGTTTGCCTCATGATGGACAGGAAGCAGAGAGCTAGAAAGGCACTGGGGACCTGGTAGAAGCTTAAAAATTTGCACTGAATGATCTACTTCCTCTGGGTAGACCCTACCTCCTTAGGTTTCAACAACTTTCAACATAGTGCCACCAGCTGAAGACCAAGTATTCAGCACACAAGCTTGTAAGGGGCATTTCATAGTCAAACTAAATTAGTATCTTTCAAGGTGATTCTTAGATTGTAATTCTTCAGAAAAGCAATAGAATTAAAAGACATTTTATTCCTTTAATAATTAAAATTAACTCATGATATGTTTAACTGTTGTAGGTATGGTTTCCATTGCTGTGTAAAACACCATGACTAAAAGCAATTTTGGGAAGAAAGGGTTTATTTCACACACAGCTTATTCATCCTTCACTGAGGGATGCAAAGGCTGCAACTTAGAGGCAGGCAATTGGAGCAGAGGCCATGGATGAATCCACTTTTTCAGTTGCTCCTCCTGGATTGTTCACTTTGCTTTCTTATACAACCCAGGACCACCTATCCACGGGTGACACCACCTGCAGTCGTCTTTGCACCCCCCTCCCCAATCACCCATCAATCAAGAAAATATCACACAGGCTATTCCACCAGCCAGTCTGCTAAGGACGTTTTCTCAGTTGAGGTTCCCTCTTCCCAAATGACTCTAGCAAGTGTTAAATTGACACAAAACGAGCCAAAATGTAACCCAGGTGCTTTAGATTCAGCTTTTGATGACAGATGATTTCAATAATATTTTTTCTGATAATTGATTCCAGCAGGTATGTCTTCTGGGAAAACTTGCATACGTAAGAAGTCTGCATGATTTTTAGACGAGTTTAGTAACTACACAATTGATTTTTGTTTTATTCACCATTCTTTGTTCATCTCATTACTTTTTATGTCCATATCATGTTCCTAATTAAAGCTAATGGAATCTGATTTTCTATGTTCCATAAAGACTGGTAGTTGAGCTTTTCTTTGTTTTTGTTTGTGGAGTGAGTTGGTGGGAGGGTAAACAGGAGGAGATATTGTAGATGTAACCAGCCGTCTTATTAAATAAGAAACACAGAACCAATGCAAAGAAGAAAGCCAAGAGGTCAGAGCTAAGAGCAAAAACCTTACCCTTCCTCCTGCAGTGGTCCTATCTCTCCGAAAGAGAGCTACTTCCTGTGTTAAAGTTTTTATATAGACTTTCTGTTCTGCCTTCTCATTGGTTGTAAATCCAACCACATGACCGCCTCATCACGGCCTGTCTGTACAGACCTCCAGGTTTTCTATGGTTGGTATTGAGATTAAAAGCATGTGTATCCAATGCTGGCTGTATCCCTGAACACACAGAGACTTACCTAGCTCTGCCTACCAAGTGCTGGGATTACAAGTGTATGCCACCACCGCCCTGCTTTCCTATGGCTTGCTAACAGCTCTGACCCCCGAGCAACTTTATTTATTAACATACAAATAACATTTTAGTACAAATAAAATATCACCATAAGATACACCTCTCTTGATTTAAAGAAATGTTTGGAGCCCGGCAGTGGTGGCACATACCTTTAATTCCAGCACTCGGGAGGCAGAGGCAGAGGCAGAGGCAGAGGCAGGTGGAACTCTGTGAGTTTGAGGCCAGCCTGGTCTACAGAGTGAGTTCCAGGAAAGTCTCCAAAGCTACACAGAGAAACCCTGTCTCAAAAAAAAAACAAAGAACAAAACAAAACAAAAAACAACAAAAATAAATAAAAATAAATAAATGATAAATAAATAAATAAATAAATAAATAAATAAATAAATAAATAAATAAATAATTGGAAAGGAAAGTAGAGTTCTGGGTGTGAAAGAATCCATTCCTTCTCTGTACACAGATGTTGTCTTCCTAAGGATTAAATGTATAAAGTAGCAAAGACTTTATTTATTTTAATTCTTTACTCTTTTCCGTTTCTCTCCAACACTAACTACATGGAGTGACAGGAGAATGTAACTTCTCATTGATCCAACCATTTGCTTTTGTATGAGTGAAAATGAACTTCAAGTCTGGAGGTCTGAGACAAGTTAAATACACACACTGGTGTTTGCCATTTCTGAGATCTTTCTATTTAAGACTAGATACTATGTGCATATAAGACCACATTCATTGTATATAAACTACCAAACCAGAAAACTGTGCCTTGCTGATCCACTTAATATATTAAATGACAACTAAGGTTATTTAGAAGTTTATGAATGTCAGTTGAATGAGTGAGTTCTTTCACTGTGTTGTGACAGAGAAACATATTTCATAAAGGCAGAATGAAAGACAAAAAGTTAAATCACAATTCATGTTATTGGTGTTACAACTAAGCTCTGTATCATGACAGTGAAAATCCACTATTATAAGTTGAAATGAAAATTTATTTTATAGTCATTTGTGCATAAAAAGGACAGCTTATTATTTTTTATTTTACTGACATTATTTAAATTAGAACACATATATTCAAGTGAAGTGTCAAATCTTTTAAGAAAATCAAAAGTATGATTGTCGTTCAGCAGGAGAACTTAGGTCAGGGTACATACCTCCAGGGATGCTTCAGGATCGTTACAAACTAGACTGATGGTGAAAACTGATTTTCCAAACATGCATGTCTTCAGTTATATCATGGATACTCACTGCTCAATATGTTTTTACACTGCAGTGATTTTTGGTCTCTGTATATTTCTCAGATTCATATTCGTATCACTTAATTAGAGATTTGTGAGTTGACTCTCGGTGGGTAATCATCTGCAGCATTTGTCTAGTCTGGAGCGATTCATGATTTTATTAATTAAAAACCACACATTAAGTATATTTTTTCAGGGTTTCCCCTAAAAACAGAACTAATAGGTTAGATATTGTTACAGAAAGAGTTTTATTAGAAATAATCTATTTGTGATATTATGGAATGATGAGAACCCTGGAAATGCAGGAGAGCCAATTCTACAGCTTTAGTCCCAGTTGAAACATCTGAGACCCATGGTGGGCATGCATTCCAATCCAAACCCTGTAAGATCAAAATCACAGGAAAGTCAATGTTTCGGGTTAAATCCAAGTCTGGGTGCAGGAGAGAACCAATTCTTTAGTTCAAAGGCAATCATGCGAAAGGAGATTGTTTTATTCACATCTGTAACTGACTAGACCCAGCCTTTTCCCCCTAAAATTAGATCAGTCGAAGCACTTTCCTCCATCTACCCAATCAAATGTTAATCTCATTCAGAATTGCAAATAGACACATTGGAAATCACTTTTAACCAAATGTCTGAGCACCTCCTAGCTCAGTTATATTGACATATACAGTTTGCTGTCATGCGGAACTATGACAGAACATTTCTTCTACTCCACCCAGGAAGATTGACACAACAGAAAACAAGAACTATTGTTTCAAGCATTGAGAAATGAGAGATAACTCCTCCCAGTAGTTATTAGGACAGAATTTAGAAGGAAGTACCTTTTATTCTCTCTAATTTACTGCCCCATATCATCTCCAGTAACTTAGACAAACTTGACATGGCTTTAATCTGTTTCCTCTAGAGTTGAATGGACAAAATTTTACTGCAATTATGATGGCTAAAAATGTGATATATCAGATATTCATGCTAAGAGAGTTACCATGCTTAATATACATTACTATAATATGAAATAAAACAATGCTATTTGTAACATCATCAAAACTAACTTAATAATGACCCCTACAGGAATATAGCACAACGCAGTAGAAACATTATCCACATAAAATAAAAATCTGGGTATGGATCCAAAGTCATATTCATGAATCCTTCAACAACCATTTCTCCCTTTTCCCTTTTACTCTTGTTATGATCCTCTTGCTTAGTTCACAGACAGATATTACTCACACATGTGATATGGTCCTGGAAAATTCACAGAGTTACCTAAGGGACTCGTGAGGGAAGGAGAGAAAGAAGACAAGGAGAGGAAAAGAGGGGAGGGGAAGGGAAAGGAGAACAGGGAAGAGGAGAAAGGAGGAAAGGGGAGTGTAGCTAGAGTTTTCTTGCCTGGCCCACAGTCAGGACAAATCTCTGTCACCCACCAGTCCTACAGCCGCTCAGACCCAACCAAGTAAACACAGAGACTTATATTGCTTACAAACTGTATGGCCATGGCAGGCTCCTTGCTAACTGTTCTTATATCTTAAATTAATCCATTTTTATAAATCTATACCTTGCTACGTGGCTCGTGGCTTACCGGCGTCTTCACATGCTGCTTGTCATGGTGGTGGCTGGCAGTGACTCTGTCACTCAGCTTCCTATTCTCTCAAATCTCCTCTCTGTTAGTCCCGCCTATACTTCCTGCCTGGCCACTGGCCAATCAGTGTTTTATTTATTGACCAATCAGAGCATTTGACATACAGACCATCCCACAGCAGGGGAGAGGAGAAGGGAGAGGAGAAGAAGGGAGAGGAATGGAAGGAGAGAAGAAGGAAGGTGTATCAGTTATTGAGCAAGGCAACTCTCAGAAGAAAGTGATTATTTGGACATATGGTTGCAGAGAGTGAAGAGTCGCTATTGGAAGGGAATAGTGGCAGTGGGAGACAGACATGGCAGCAGGAGAAATCGATCAGGTCTTGGACTGCAAGCAGGAAGCAGAGAGAGCAAAGTAGGACTGGCATGAGTCTTTAGAACTCTGAAATCCCACCTCCGGTAAAATACTTCCTCCAACAATACCACACCTCCTAAGCCTCCCCAAACAGTCCCACCAAGTACTAAATAATCAAATGCCCAAGACTACTGGGGACATCTCATTCAGGCCATTGTGTAGGGGGAAGGAGAGTGAAACTTCCTAATTGACTTTGTGTCCTTTCTCTTACAAGCCTCAGAAAAATAGAGCGTTTCTTTACCATGTCTCTATAGACCCAGACTCTTCATTCTCTCTCTCTCTCTCTCTCTCTCTCTCTCTCTCTCTCTCTCTCTCTCTCTCAAAAGAAAAAAAGTAAAAGAAAGAAAGACCTCATGAATACCTCCCAATAAATACATGATTGAAACAGAATTTTTGATCCATTTGCATAGGTATGCACAAACCCAGAATATTTGTCCCAATTTTATTGAAGTCTGAATGACAATTAAAAACTTAATCCATTTAGCGTGATGCTTAGAGATAAACATGTAGTGAAATAATTACTGTTAAGTCTAGTAGCATGTTCTTCCTCTCACCTGGCTACCATTCTCAGTACATGATTAGTGAGATCTGTTTTACTCCTTTGGGAGATGGGAAGCATGCAACTGAGTACTTGGGCTTGGGTGTGCACACATATGCCACCGATGGGCAGTGTCCACCTCTGTGGGTTCAGAGTGAAGCGAGAAGCCAAGATCTTTCCTACTCACCCCACTCCAGCCTGTTTGGGGACATGCCACCAGTGACCCTCTTCAGCTCATTAACATAGCTGAGTCCAAACTCTCCCTTTCCCCAGATAATATATTACCACTGCTGCTTAACATTAAATTCAGTTTTTCAAACAACAGAACTTAAGTGAGGTTTATCTCCTGAGTGCTGGGAGAAGGGTTTGGCGGCTTCCCCCAAGAACTAACAGTATAGGAATCCTTTCTAGATGTTAAACCCAGACTAGAAACAAGGAAAATTTCCTATCCATCCACAATAGAAAACACAGTGTGCTAACTAAAATGTCATTAAAGCATTTTGCTGGGTGTAGTAAAGAAAAGAAACATGGTGAATCTCTATGAGTTTGAGGTCAGCCTGGGCTACCAAGTGAGTTCCAGGAAAGGCACAAAGCTACATAGAGAAACCCTGTCTTGGAAAAAAAGAAAAGAAAGAAAAGAAAAGAAAAGAAAAGAAAAGAAAAGAAAAGAAAAGAAAAGAAAAGAAAAGAAAAGAAAAGAAACACAAGGAAAAGTAAGACTCAAGGAATTACGTCCAGAAAGGACCTTAGTGGAGCCCATGAGTTTTTGCCCTAGGCACATCAGAACCTGTTGAAATATTGGTACAGAAAACAGTCTTAGAAGGTCATCTAGTGAAGAGATCTGGAATTTTCTTAAGATATGTATGTTCTCTATGAAATATCGCTTCAAGAAATTGTCCATTTTGTCTGCCACCATGGAGGATGTTGAGATGCTTCATAGAAGCTGAGGTCTTACTAGGCTTCTCACAGAGACCAACTGTAAGAACTGTGGCTGCACCTGTTTTGGAGATGGGAGCCCAAACAGATGACAGAGTCCATTTAAGACTACATTCTTCTTGGTGATGGAACTAGTGATGGAGAATCCACTGCTACCCATACCCCACACATCTTGTTTAGATGAACTGACAGACAATCCTACCCAAGCATAGATTCAGTAACACTATGGGCTCCCTGGATCTTAGGTGAAATAATTGCTACACTTTCAGAATTAAATGTGAGGTCTAAAGTATGAGGTCATATGCCTGTTGAGGTAATATGTATGATATATATAATGAACTTTTTCATCTATAGAATTTTAAATGAGGCAGAGGGCTTCATTTTTGTTTTTCAAATGCTTTTTAAAGCCTCCCCACTACAGAAGCAATATCCCCTCTCGGTCTTTATATAAGATTGTCTAGTAACATTACAGTCTCCCAAGCTGATGATAAAGCTCGTGGCTGGATTTGAATCATGTTTATCCCCTCCCTGAAACAATCGCTTGCTTTTTATTTATGTGTCGAATTCTCATTGCCTTAAAGGGGGATGATATATGAAGGGCAATAAGGGATGAGAGAGAATCTCAATACTACCAATGAAAATAGAGTTTATGGTGGCAGTTTCTGGAGCACGGGTCCCAGAACTGCACTGGCGGCTTAATTATTTCCTGAGGTTTGCATGAAATATGAAGTTCTCTCACTTAGCGAAGTCATTTAGGCCTTTTCCATATCTAGCCTATAGGATGGCAAGCTTCCCCTTTGCTTTGCCTGTGGCATTATTGGGCCTGCTGAGTGAATCTAATTCAGTTTCTAAGTTCCTCCTTCCTGTAAACAGCAAAGGTTTTCATTCAGTCACTATACACATTCAGAAACTTCCTTTCTCTGAAGTTAATATGCTTTAGCTAGTAGTTTTAATGTACTTTCTTTTTTCTTCTTCTTTGTTTATATATATAGAGAGAGAGAGAAAGTGAAAGCTATCCTATCCAAATGGATTAAATTACACTTCATGTGTGTAAAGTGTTCACAATTACATCTATTAGTCATGATTATGTGAGGCTCCGCATCTTGGCAGATTTGAGGAACACCGTGATTTTCTCAAATGCAGAATGAAAGTAGCAGGGCTGGCATATTCAGTTTACTGCCCCCCTGGGGTTTTTGTTTGCAGTGTTGAAAAGGTAGATGGGTGTTACAGCATTGCTCTCTTGGTAAGTTGTGAAATATATTCATGTTCATTCAGATGTATGCATGCAGTGCTGCTTTCCCAAGATGCTTACAGTAATTTGGAGAGACAAGACTAGCATTTTCCAAAGATAAGAGAAACAAAGGATAAAACACAGTGATTTTTCTAGAAACCAAAACTTACAGAGGGACTAGAGATGAATCGCTGCTCTTCGTCTCTGCATACTTGACCTTGGCTAGGTCTCTCCTGAATCAGCTCTTCTGTGAAGTTTAAATGAATATTTTCTTTTCAATTTTGAAATAATTATAGATTAACAGGAAGTAACAAAAAATAAAGTTCTGTTTGTTTTTCAGTCGGTTCCTTGATGAATTATAGAATATTTTTATGAATAGAAAAATTGTACTGATGAGAGCTTACTCAGATCTCATTAGTTTCCTTGAATTGTTTGGTGCAGATATAGTTTTGTGAAGATTGATCATGTGTACATTCATAAAACCATCACTCTACTCAGAAAACAAAGCTATATTGTAACCTCATGTCATTCTGGCATCTTTTAAATTTTCATTTCCTTATTTGTTTGGAGACATGGTCTCATTGTACAGTTCAGGCTAGCTTTGACCTTATGTCAATTCTCTGGCCTCAGCCCTCTCGTTGCTTAGATTTCAGGCATAGCTCAATGTATCTCCCACTTCCTTATATTTATTGGCATCCAAGTCTTGTCACATCAGCATTGGAGAAATACCTTTTAAAATTACCTTCCGAACTTGGGCTTTGTATATTTGCATGACGTAGGATACTCTGGACTCTAAATTTCACTGTAGTATTAGGAATTTGGCTGTGTTTCTTCACAAGATATCCTCTATCAATTGACACAAAAATGTTACAGAATGGTGCCTGTGAAGAAGAACCTGGATGTGTATCATCGTGTGACTTAAGAGGAATGCAGCAGTCCCTCTAGTTGTAATAAATGGACTCTTACATATGTGTAGCGGGACATCTGCATTCTTTCTGCACCCTCTAATTACCATAAGGATACGGTTTAGCAGATCCCTGCCTGCAAAAGGCTTAGCTCAGTGATGCCCAAAGGGCAAGGAAAGAGATTGGAGTAATAACAGTGACGGTCTGATAGTGAGAATAGTTAAGTATCAATACCAGGCTTCTTCTTTTGGGTGAAAGCTCAGATATTTAGACTAATTCCATTCAATCTCATGTAACCAAGTTTATTTTTTAGGATATGTATGTGCATACATGCATATATACATACCTATGAAAATACACACACACACATACACACACACACACACATACCTGTGTGCTATATTATACAGTTTAAATGTTAATATATGCTGGAGGAATTTATATTTTGAATATAGGCTAGTTATATGCACTAAAAATTCTACAACATCCGATTAAACTTCTTGATGTTAAAAGGAGTATAGGATATTAAGAACAATAATCATCATGGTGGGAAGTCAGAGGCTGCACAATGTTTGTACAAAATTTCACTTTCCATCATCTAAGTGTGATAGATTACAACGAGCGTGTTGGCAACAGTTCATTACTTTTCATCAGGCTAAGGTGAGAGACGAGCAGAATATATGTGTAGTAGAAAGGAAGGGTGAGCTGAGCGATGATGAGCACATGAAGAAGTGCAGCTGTGGGTCAAGGATTTTATCCTTCATTAAGGAGCCTTTGCCTAAGCTCAGTATATGCTCATCCCAAAGTGGAAAAAAAAAAAAAAGGATGAGCTTAATGGCAGTCATCTATCAGCCTGCCACATTTCAAGCTTCAAGATCCTGCTATTCCCCATGCTCCATGCCTTGACAGGGCTAATTGTACAATTACTATACTACATCACCCACTCCTGGTGCCGATGCACTGGCAAGGCCTAGATCTGGGAACTATGACAATGATTGCCCCAAGCAAGCACATTAGCACAGGACAGTTTACTAATGGGACCACTCTGTTGAAAACTGCAATCTGCAAGGTGGGAGCCAAAGATTTTTTTGATGAACTCCTCTGTAGTTTAAATGCCAGACGGGGTTAAGTCCTCAAATTAGAATTATTTTGAATTTGAAATAAAAGGATGTTCCCTCCCCTATATTTCTTTATCTTTTTGGGTATGTTTTGACATTTACCATCGTTTTCTACTAAAAGTGAATTAGAACTTATTCTCCGAGAACCCATTAAATGCTAAGCAAATGAATATTTTTAAGTCAGTTTTTCTACACAAGTCCCAGAATTTCCATGAAAAATCTAACACATATGTGTGGGGCTTCTTCTGTGATATCAGTACTTTCTTACTCTGGGAACTTCTGAAAGGAAAGGCAATACTCTATGACACTTCAATTACATGTATGCTTGTTATGGGAGTCCCTCTGCTTTCCTATACTGAACATATGTGCCGAATCTAGCTACTTATATTCTACTTTGATGTCCATGTCTTTAAAGGATGAGTGCGTCACTTTAGAACCTTTGCTGAACAACTACTTTGTTTCTGCTATAAACTAGAAGAATTCAGGGGTAATGTTGAATGTGAACAATTTCTTAATCAAAAGTGGACAACTGAAGATTCTTTGGAGAAAATTTCAATCCAGCCCTGAGGATGAGGTCCTCCTTGTCCCTGATGCAGACAGCCTTGACCAATACTGATCAGGGCTTTTAAGAAGCAGTTAGTCTTGTGATAATCTGGTTTTACTACATCCACAATAACATGGGCTTTCACTAGCAATAAGGAAAAGTAGTTACCCTCATTTCTATGTAACCTAGTATGGTTTGTAAAGCAGGAATAATCGTGTCTGAATAAAGCTAGCTGATATTTGGTTTGAAGTTAGGTGTGACATTTCACCCATAGAGTGCCCACTTATAATTCTCAACGCAAAGTGACATATAGCCTAACTTCATATAGTCTGTCAGTCAATTATGTTGCTTGTTATTGTTACTATCACTCTTACCTTTGTTGATATTCTGCACATTGTGTAGGAAAACACTGTGACTTTAGAAACCCATGTCCAATGTCACACAACTAATGAGCATGGGGCTGTGTGATTTTGCCACAGAGACTTTCTCAGCATCATCTGACTTGGGTGTAGGAAATATTACTTACTTATTAGCATCATCAGTAAAACTGGAAATATAAACATTTACATACATCAGTTATTTTTCACTAAAGTCATGTAGATAATGAGGAAGAACACAGCTTATACTTATCAGTGAAAAGGCTTGGAAACTTCTAGAACCACTTTCTTCATTGCACCTGCCTTTGCTTTTGTTTTCCTGGGCAAAACTTCTGTAGAACATTCCTAAGTGAGGGGACACTTTACCAAACTTGAAAATACACTATTATAATCCAAGATGCTTGGGAACTCTCATCCTATGAAATGAGGCTTCTATCTGGGTGGATTCTTAGAGGACAGAAGTTTCTGTACACTTACTCTCCTGTTACAGGTACCCATGATCTTATTTACAGGTGCCCTGAGGCATCTGGTCACAAATACCTCACATTTCCATCAATCATTCAGGTGGAAGTCACAGAAAACCCCTCTTTTTTTTCTTAACTTAAATTCCCCCAAAGACTGCCTTAGAAAAACATTATTGGAAACTTGTTCTAAATAAGATTCAAGATATTACAGTAGCACCTGCTAGAATCTGTCAACATTTCCATTATAAGCCCATATTTCCCAGGTTTATTACTTGACTGTAAATTTTTTTTCTGTGGACTATGATACAAAAACCCAGAAGTTCAGCCCAGAGCAATTTTTATTATTGTTGCTCAAATATTGAGATTTTTTTCCAACTTAAGATTGTTTTTTCAATACCACATAAGGCAAGTACTTTGGGGGACATCCATGCATTCCATGTCCTTTATAAAATGCAATATTAAAACAATTTATTCCTCTCAAGAAACAAAGAAAGAGATAACTGGAATATCAAGGCCTGAAGGGGAAATTGTGGGAGTCCACATGGATTTATTCCATATGATTTGGGATCTAATTTGGTATTTAGATTGAGATTTTTAATATTCCTAAAATAAGCTTTTGAGAAATTGGCACCATATGGATTAAAAAGAAGCTGGATTGTAGATAAGGGAGAGTTATAACAACAATTGAAAATGAAACTCAGTGAAGAATGTTCCCCAGTCGACTGATGCTGTTGTCATCAAAGATGGAGCCCTGGATTGCTTGTTTGTTTCTTGTTTGTTTTGAAGATTTGTTTTCTCCAACTGGTGAGTGTAATAGGAGACCCTGACACACAGTTTATAAATCAAGGAAATACTTGGGCTATTATTATCAGGGATTTTATCAGTAAACCGACCCTCAATGTGATAATTGAATTTCTTGTCAACAGAAATTGCTATATTGGTAGCTCTAAATTTTCTTATCCTCAAAGCACGTATAACAGGAGCAGGAAAATGTATATTGCCTTATTCTGCCAGCTTACTTTCTCACTACTCTGAATAAGAGATGTTTATCAAGAGAATACTACCTGGGGTACACTTTTCCCTGTTGAGATTATGTGATTCTGGAAATATTTACCCAATGTCAGATACAGTGGATAAATTTGACTAAACTCTGGACTTTAGCACTAAAAGGAGATCACTCTTGAGGGAGTTCTTGTCATTAGTAATGTATTCTTGCATATATAAAAGGGGATATATATTTTAAATATTGTGGGAGATTGGGAGGAACTGGGCAGAAGAAATGTTACTACCTTTTCCGAACGTGGTGGAAGCTGTCAGGTCATATTCCAATTCTACAATGTGGCTAGAATCAAACACAGAAGATCTGGTCATCCTTTGCCTTGACTCCCATCTTTCCCAATGTATAAATGAAGTAGATAATAGAGAGAGAGATGGTTAGGGAATCTGTAAGGATTTCTATACTGGTCCTAAGGAAGTGAACTGTTGTCTGTTTCATTGTCAAATCTTAATGCCAAGTTCAGGTTCTTTATAATTGGAAATTATGGGAGCAGATTAGAGGCATTACTCATCAATGGTGCTCTCAAATACAAGCAAAATTCAGAAGACAATTGTTCATGAGATGTGGAATTTTTTTTTTTTTTTTTGGTTTTTCGAGACAGGGTTTCTGTGAGTAGCTTTGCGCCTTTCCTGGAACTCACTTGGTAGCCCAGGCTGGCCTCGAACTCACAGAGATCCGCCTGCCTCTGCCTCCCGAGTGCTGGGATTAAAGGTGTGCGCCACCACCGCCCGGCTGAGATGTGGAAATTTTAATGCTTTTACTGTTTCTTTTTCTAACCATAATATAGAACATAGAGCACATAATATGGAATATTTCACGGCAGGAGGATCACCTAGTAGCCTATTTGATAGCTCTTATGAAATATAAACAGTGGTCTTAATGATATTATTGGCTATGGGCACTGAGCTTAGGAGCAAACAGGTTGTGTTGGCTAGCTTTATGTCAACTTGAAAGAAGCTAAAGAAATATTTGGGAAGAGAAAAATCTTAATTGAGAAAATGTCTGCATAAGGTTGGCCCTGTTGGGCTCTCATGCATTTTCTTGATTGATGATTAATGTGGGTATGCCTACCCCCTAAGCAGGTGGTCCTGGGTGCTATAAGAAAGCAGGTGGGGCAAGCTATGAGCATCACCTTCCAGAGCCTGTATATCAGCTCTTCTCTCCAGGGTTCCTGCCCTGAATTTCCTCCGGTGGACTGTGAAGTGGAACTCTAAGATGAAATACACCTCTTTCTCTAGAAGTTCCTAATGGTCATGGTGTTGTATCATGCCAAAGGAAACCATAACTAATTGGGTGTT
>CABHPH010159464.1:0-24716 GCA_902168325.1 Peromyscus nudipes | reverse complement strand
TCTCTCTCTCTCTCTCTCTCTCTCTCTCTCTCTCCATCTCCCTTTTCATCTCCCTCTCCCTCTGTCCTTTTCTCTCTATCTCTGTCTTTGTCTCTGTGTGTTTCTCTGAGTCTCTCTTTCCCTGCCTCTTGCTCCCCTCCCTCTCCCTCTGCATTTTTCTCTCCCTCTTCTCCTCGCTCCATCCATCATCCATTCTTATTTCAATGCGCTACATTACACCTCCTTGCTGGTTTTCTGACCTTGGAACATTAAGAAGTATAGCGATCTAAATTTGCACTGAGTATGACACAGACACCAAAAGAACCCTGACAATTCATCTTAATCAATTACACTGAACTCAGTAGATGCACAGAAAAGAGGGTTTGAAATGTGCTTGCATTTATACCAGAAGCCAAGAAGAGCACCCTTCCTTACACTCTACAGTTACCACCACGAGCCAGGGGGAAAAAGCTGGAGTTTCTCTGGACTGTTTTAGAGGAAGATTGTCCAGAGAAGCCACCTAGCAGTGCCTCACTCTGATGTTCCAGCAGCCAGCACCGAGGAAGCCGTTCCAGCAACCTGCAGGCCATGTACTATGTTTGTCTTTTTGCCTGAGGCATTTGCCAATTATATGTGCTATAAATGTACGCAGATCTCCCTTCCATAGGCAAAAGTCAAAGACTTGAGGGATGCTTTCGTATGCTCCTGTTTATTAAAGAGAATGAAGAATTCTATGTGGAATGAAAGTAATATTCTAAGCAGAATCCAAGAAAAATCAAAAGTATAGAAGTAATAGGATCACCAGTTTTTAAAAATGTGCTTCTTCTACAAAGCATTATATATTTGGGAGTTATTTTCTAATTACACTTTGTAAAACCCAGGCTCTTCATTTGTAAAATGGTGATGATGCTACCTATTACCAGGTGCAGTTGTAGATGTTAATGTTCGTGTGTTAGTTAATGAGTGTAAAGTAACTGACTGAGGCATAGTGGGTGTTTAATGATTTCTTTTACATAGTGAGAAATTAATTCATGAGCACCACAATGGGAACATTGATGAAAATGAACAAATGGGTAGAGAAAAGAAAGAAAGACAGAGCATGCATGAGAGGAAGCTATAGCAACTACAAGCATTTGCCTTGTGACCCCATGAGATGAAGAACTTACAAAGAGCATCTGTGTACTGTCATGAAGTCAGAATTCAGACAACCTGTTAGAGACTTCTTCCCAAAGAATGAACTCCGATATCCATTTATCCAAAACAAAGGGATAGAGAGACACTACAAAAACTGACTAGAACACTGAGTGACAGATTATATGTTGGATTAATGAGAAAATCAGTTAAACCAAGCTAATCGAGTCACAGGTCATCATAAACAAATGCTATGAAAATACTAGGCTACAATGTTTAGGACCAGATCTTCAAAGTTGTGAGTAAGAAATGTAAAATAGTCTATGGAGACAAAAAGATACTGAAATTTCTTATTTTGAAAAGAGAGAAAGATTTAGATGCAAATAATTCATTTTCTAAACTTAGGGACAATTCAATTGATATATTTATTCCATGGCCTATCAAAGCTTTGGTGTCATGGTAAGAAGGTAGCATACATCTTGTGAGAGGCGTATATGCCCGAAATTTTTCAGACTTTATCCAAGAGGTTTTTAAGAAACAGAAATTCCTCATTGTGCACTATCCCTACTCTGCCATGGACAAGTGATAATGATCTCTGGCACACAATCAGAAGAAAAAACAAAACAGAAAAAACTGACTTCTACCTCCCTGTAAAAATACAGCTATCTCATCACACATAAAATTAAAGAATAATTAGAATAAATGGTTAACTTACTTTTTTTAATTTTTAATTTTTCCATTGACTGTATTCAGGATTCAAATTCAGCTTAAATGCTATCAGCATCCATGAGAACCCTACTGTATCTGACATCTGCCTGTGCCTGAACATTTCATGAGATTTAAACTACCTCTTTAAATAAGTTCCTCTACTCCACCAGACTGATTCTTTTTTAAAAAAAATAATGTTTCTTTTGATTTTTAAGATCTTAATATAATTACATCATTTCCCCCTTCCCTTTCCTCCTTCCAAATCCTCCCTGATCTCTTTCAATTAATGACGTCTTGCCATCACTGATTGTTGCTACATACAAATATGTATACTTATATACATATATATTCCTAAATATATAAATACAACCTACTCATTCTGTATAACGTTACTTTTATGTAGACTATATGACTCTTAAAAGCTAGACACCATATATTTCTCATGTGTGCATTTTCATCAGGTAACACAATGTGTACTAGAGAATGAAATCAGTACACAGTGAGTATGTAATGTACATATAAGGCCACTTATGAGTGCATAATGAGTGTATTGTGATGTTAATGGGACAACACTTATGCCTATAGACTCATGCTAATGATAAAGAAAAAAACTGGTGATGAGCAAATGAGCTTGAATTGCTTATATTTTATTTGGGAAATATCACTAATAGGTATCAGATAAGAACTTAATAGGGACTTTTCATGACTGGCAGATAAATCAAGATGATCACTAAAAAAATAGGCTATAGAAACAAGGACAAATGTGAAAACTGCAAAAAAAAATCAAAAGTAAAATTATCACAAAGAATAAAATACCAATTGAATTGAAGCTGTAATAAATCCAAAGAACTGTACAAGGAACTTTAAACATCTTAGGCATAAGGAAGAATAAATCCAATATTCTGAGCATTAAGATTTAACAACACTTTTATAGTAATGATGATCACCACCTCTCACATCCATCTTCTCCTGTTTTTCCTTCTTTTTCTTTTCCACTTCCAATGTACATATATCTGTCTGTGGGGAAGCTGGAGAGTCCAGCACTGTTGGCTAGGATCCACTGAGCTCCTCCTTGCTTCAGCACACCAAAGCAGAGGGTATGGCATAGTGAGGAAGAAGCATTGTACAAACCCAGATCTCCTTTATAAAGCCCACCAGTCTCCTCCAAGGGCCATATTCATAACCTCATCCAGCCCTCATTTCCTCCCGAAGACACTGCCTCCAAATGCCAACATAAATTCAGGGACACATAAGCGTTAGGGGGACAAATTCAAATCATAGCACATGTAAGTGACTGTCCTAGAGAACGAAATTTTCTTCTCTAGGATTTCGTTCACTGATTTAGTTCTCGGAACCACCACCTGTATGATCCAAGAGGCCAGTTCATCCCTGGGGTTTCGCTGTCACCTCATCATAATCATACCACAAAAGCAGTGGCCTTTCTTTATTCCACCTGGTCACTTTCTCCTCCCATCTTGTCTGAGACATTTTATCTGTATCCTGAACTTTCTCCTCTCTCTGACACATGGAGTTTAAAGTTAAAGGTACAAAGATTTATGTTGATAGATGGAAGCATCCACATCTCCCTTAAGAAGGGGCATCTGCACAGATGAAAGGTGGAAGAAGGCACATTAAATATGGTGCCAAAGTTCCATACAAGTGAGGACAGAAAGACTTGGTCTTAGGCTGTATCTATTCAGTTATTATTCCAACACAAAAGGAATGTGCGCTGTGCCACCAGAACTCCATTCATAGTGCCTGAATTTTTATGGAACTCAGGGGATAGATAGATAGATAGATAGATAGATAGATAGATAGATAGATAGATTGATAGATATGTAAATGGTCATTAAAATAACTATAGAAAAAGAAAATTGGGGAAATTTACACAAAAAAATTGTCTTTGTATTATCATCCATTACACGGTGATAAAATAGGAAATGGACAGTCGTCTTGGCTTTTTTCTTTCCATTAGTTAATTTTGGCCTGCACCTCAATTCATCCCCTATTTCTTTAGATAGAGGAATGAAACTTAAAATCCACTGATGTGCTTTTAATGTTGAGCTAGACTTTAATCTTACATTTGGAAGCTATATTTATCTTAATATCACAGGAATGTACTTAAGGGCAGCACACATTCTTTGACCAATTTCTCTTTTTCTTCTGGGTAGAAATTATAGCAGCATTAAAGCATGTGGGGTTCTAGTGCTATCCTTTGACGGAAAGTGTTTTTACAACTAGCAGACTTCTCTAGGAAAGTGGACAATTTAACATTTCAGACCTCTGATAAACCCTTTCCAAATTCTCTTGTTCTTTGTGTTACTGTTTTCATTGCCAAGCTACATGATTCTAAGACACATTCCCTCTTAAATCTATTTTAAAAGATACATTTCTTGACTGTGGGGAGAGGTAATTTCAAGCAAGTAAAGAAATTTGTAAGTTAATCTAAGTAACCTCAGAGATATGGCATATCTTACTCTGTGGTTTAGCAACATCATCAGAAGCCTTATGGTAAACTGAACAACATCCTTTACCATCGGGGAACTCCAAAAATGCTGAATCTTTAAGAACATCTAGCTCTGGTTACACAGTTGGGTGTAGACCATTGGAAGATTCAGTGGCTCATTCATTTTATTTTACACTAATTTCAAGAGAAATTAAAAAAAAAAACTAAGCAAATTGGCATGTACCTGTAATCCTGATGCTGAAGATGCTGAGGCAAGAGAATCACTGGTTCAAGATAAGGTTTAGCTATACAGAGAGGTCCTGTCTGAAACCAACAAACCCAAGAACTGAGAATACAGCATGGTAGTAGAGCTCTTGAATTCTAGCACATACTTAGCATAGACAGGCCCTAGGTCCTATCACCAGCCTCTTACACACATAAATAATAATGTTTGTGATGTTTTATGAGACTATTATACAGTATCTCATGTTTAAAATGTAATAAAAATTATGTTTGCTGCCACCAAGAAATGGCTAATACCTTTTTGTCCAAACTTAGAATTTTCTTAACAGAGTTTTCTCTGCTTTCCCTTGTTGAGTGAGCAGAATAGTGGAAAGTAATGTGATATCACATCATAAGCTGGAGCACCTCAGCACATGCACAGGCTTGTCAGAAACCCAAGAGAGTCCCCAAGAACTCATAGGGAGGTGCAGACCCAAGGCACAGTATGAGGACAGGTGCCCAGGGCTGTGGGATATCTTTCTGTATGCTGTGAATATATGTTGCTCCCATTGGTTAATAAAGAAAGCCATTTTGCCAATGGTGAGGCAGAATAAGGTTAGGTGGTACATTCAAACTGAAGATGGAGATGAAGAAGGGTGGAGTCAGGCACAAGCTTTGAGTCACCACCAGGAGAACCAAGATGTGAGAGAACAGGTAATGCCATGATGCCACATGACGAAACATAGATTAATAGAAATGGATTGAATTAAGTTATACGAGCTAGTTAATAATGAGCCTGAGCCATAGGCCATATAGTTTGTAATTAATATAAGCCTCTGTATGTTTACTTGGGACTGAGTGGCCCCTGGACCAGGCAGGCTACAGCCCAGGCTGTTTGGTTCCGCACCTTCATTCCCATGTTTGGTGGCTTGACTCTTCCTTGCGTTATCTCTCTTCTTCTTCCCTCTTAATTTCAGTAACTGTAAAATCCTTTTCATTGGTTCTGTCTTTTCTTGCTTTCCTTCTGGAGTCTCACGTGGCTTTTGTTGCTTCTTCCCATATATCCCATGGCCCAGAAATATTCTCAGCCCTCTCTAGACTCCAGGGCACAGAGAGTTCTGGGGCTTCTTCCAGGGTTTATCTTCTTGGAGTTATGCATGTCCTCTGAGAACCTGGGAAGCTGCCTCTTCCCCAAGAGCTGGAATATGGAATGCCTGCCGCCATGCAAGGCCATACCATCTTTCAAAATTTAGAGTGTGTTTGTCTCCATGCACAGGGGCCTCCATCCATCTGTTTGGACAAAATTATACTAAACTTGATTTTCTTTTTGATGTGGACCTGGAAATGATTAAAATGTGAGATGAATACTAATTTTACCACCAGGTTGACTGGATTGGCTCCTAGGAATTTGCTAGCAACTTGAAATGTTTTGAGATTTGAAATGTAGCTTTTATTAGTTACTTTTCTTTTGGCTCTGACTAAATACCAGACAAGAAGCCACTGAAATATTAAGTGTAGTCTGGTCCGCTGCATGTGCTTTCTACTCACTATTCCAATATAATCTTGGTGTTCCTTAAAGAGGAAAAAAAATGAGGGATGTACATCTTCAGAATCATGTGCAGACCTTCACAGATCCATAAATGCTGCTTATGAATTCATTTATTATCATAACAACCTCTCACATGGCTTCTACCTTGGGCCCAAAGAGGGAGGCTTCTTCAAGGGTTTAACTACCAGGGTTTTCTTTTCCTATCTAAGAACCTCTCTCTGCCTCAAGATCTACCATGATGGATGTATGCTGCCCCAAACAAGAGTGTTTAGTCTCCTGGTCTCATGAAGAAATATGCTAGTTTTTGCTAGTTTATTTTTTCACATTATCTGGAAATATTCTCAAACACATCCTTACATTTTAGCAGTACATTTTAGAGATTGGAAAGTAAAGCATGGATAGGTTGTTTGTTTTGTTGTTTTGTTTTTACTGTTATTGGTTATTTGGCAATGAAACCAGTAGCTTATATTTCCTTTTTCCAAGCCCAGAGTGTACTTAAATATGCATCTGAAGATACTAATTTTGTATTTGTAAAGAGATTAAAGCTTAAAAGTGAGAGAAGAGAATGGGACGCTGGTAGGAGTCCACTTTATATAGTTCTAAGAATGCCTCACCTGTCAGGATCAAACATATTTTACCATGAGCAAAGTATTTAATAATACGGTTATATTCTCAGAATAAGTAATTTCTTTTTTTCCGTCACTGCTCTTATTAAGCCACAAAGGGTACCGTATACTATAGGTTTACAAAAGAAACACTTAAAAGAACAAATGTGTCAAATTTTCCCTGCTGGAAGCAAAGGCTTCGTCACAATAAACTCTGAGAACTGTTCGGTAACACATGGCCTCTCAAAGAAGAGAGCCCGGTGAGAAGGTGTGTTTTCTGGAGCATGCTTAGAGATGGTGTAAATTTCCCTGGTGATGGTAACAATAGAAAGACCAAGGTTAGTCTGTGAAATGCAATGTGAGTGAGAACCAGGCAGTTCCAAGTGGCTGCTGGCACAGTTTGAGGTGTCCTGCCAGCATTCAAACCCACAGGGTCATTTGGCAGTCAGGTGTCATTAGTCAACCCTCTCCCACTCTCCCTCTGCCCATCTGTTTTCGTCTAGCCCTATTTGTGTGAATTACCTCTCAGTATGCAGCAGGGCTCGGGCTCCTCATGTATTTTCCTCCTACTCCTTTGTCCTTTTCATCCCCGACTGCTCATTTAGACTTATACCAATCATTTGACCCAAAATTTAACATGAGAGGCAAGATAATGGCAGCAATTAATATTACTACCATTACAAAGCATCCCTTATGACTGTGGTAAAGAGACCACTAAGGATTGCATAATAAATGTCAAAGATATGGCTTGCCAGTGGCCATTTCAGATCATGATGATTATCATCAGAGGCCAAAATGTAATGATGCCCTTTAAGAGGATGTCAAGCTTATGTAATTTTGTGCGGATTGCCTGCAAAGTTAATAGTCAAAGGAGATGTCTAAAGAAAATGCGGTTGCTAGTGTAAAAATAGTGATGCTTTTTGGAGAGGAGAAAGGCAAAAAATCTATTGTGTATGTCCAATTAATTACTAGCATATGGAATGCCCCCATCTCTATTATTTCTTGGAATTAAATCAAATTGCAAACATATCTGTGAATCTGTCACAGTGCTACAAGGAAAAACACAAGGCCCACCATGCATTACCCAACCCATACAAGTATTGCTTTGCAAAAAATGGGGGAGGAGCAAATATAATTGCTTATATGAAAGTCACTGATAGCAAATAGTTCCTATTCTGAGATGTACTTAATATTTAAAGATGATTTGCAAAGGGGCAACTGGGAATAAACCATAGCAAACTCTCCTGCAGGTATATTTCCTAAAATAACAAACAATCAGGTTGGAGTAATCATTACGGGAAGGTAGCATTGATATTTAAATTCAATTTGGATGGACTTCTAGAAAAGGCAATCTACTAAAGAACCTGCTCTTTATGAATCACTAACATAAAGATACTTGGCCATATTTGCTCCATTTGTTAAGTATAGATTTTATCAAAGACTTTAGCCCATACTTTCTGAGTCGCTGTTATTTTGTTATATAGAGACGAATTCCATAGAAAAGGCAAAGGTATGCGTTGCTAATAATTAAGCGCAACCTTTTTTTTGTTCATTTTAAAGTATTTTAAAAGTTATCTAGATTATAACAGCCACTGAGAGTTTTGTTCTCTGAAATGAGTGTAAATAGTAGGCTGACCCTTCTTCAGTGCTGCCAGTGATAAGCAGCCTGAGGTAGAAGCCTGTGTGTTTGTCCCTTCCTGTCAATACCCACACCTATATTTAATCAATTAACTCATTTTATTTGCCCAGTTTTCCAATCCAAAACTCAACTTTAAGACAATATAAAGGTCAGATTATCAGAATCTGCAGGGACATAGAGCTCTTAGGAAAAGTGTGTATGAATAGTGATTAAAATGTATGCAGTCACATGAAATCAAAGGAGGTATGTAAGATGTGCTGTCATATAACATGTAGGATGATAACAAGAAAGGAACAGAAATGCTTACAGAGGATATTCTTTTTGGTGTGACTAAAGAGCAATTATGTTGTGTGGTATTTGTGACATACAGATATTCTGCCTCCTCCTCCTCCTTTTTTTCTCTTCCTCTTTCTTCTTCTTTGTCTTCCTTTTTCTGCTCCCTTCCTCCCTCATTATCTTCTTCCCCCTCCTTTTTATTCTTCTTTATTCCTTTAAAATGTGAAATTAATTCTAGCCTGCAAACTCTACAAAAGCGGTCACTAAATCATCTGCAACCCAAAGTTGCTGACCCACAGCTGCTCTCTTCATCCGATACATAGAAGAGATTCCTTCCTTCTCTTCCGTTCTTTTTATTACAGATACGCTCCATGAAAATGTAGAAAGACTATAAATATTCTTAAAATACGGTTTCCTGTCTTAAAGCAAATTTCAGTGGAACTACCTCCTACTATTAAAAATATCACCTTCTGATAAAATATGGAAAAACAAACAAATAATGCAATAAAAGCAGATTCATTTCTTTTTAATATTTATCAGAGACTTGGCATACAAAAGAATGGATTTTTGAAGATTGTTGCATGCCTTTGAAATAAAAACTGCAAAGTCAGCCTTCAATTCTTTTCTTATCTTTTTTAGAGATTATCTGAGTAAACATTTCTGTAGGAAAATAGGAGAGTAGGTGTGAGCTGATCCAGCTGACTGTTAGGGGTGCCTCCTCTTCTCATCAGGAGAGGTGAGACTGATACATGGAGGTTGTTGGAAAAGTATTTCTAGTATCTCACTGGGACAAGAATAGATATACACAGAATCGTTAAGTAAGCAAAGTATTTTTCACTGAAATCATCAGGTTCTGTGCGTGAGTGTTTTATACTTGTAGTTCAGTCAAGCCAGTCAGAGTTTGAAAAATAATTGATAAATATAAAAATATTTCTCTGGAAATTCTATTTGACTTCATGGAGCAGTCAGAAATTCATGTACAAATACATGTAAATGTGCCACACACACACACACACACACACACACACACACACACACACCGTTACTCTCCTCTGTTCTTTAACATGTCTTAATTCACATTCAGCTCTTTCAGTTCCATGAGTTTATACCCTCCAGAGCTAATGACCTCTCTCTCTACGTCCTACAGTTAATCTTTTCCTAGAACAGGGAATCTGAAGGACTTTGGGGGTTAATTTCTGAGGTGGTTTAGACTGTCGTCCAGAAGCTCTTCAGGATCTGCACATTAGTCTCAATGGGCGTCACTTCAGGAGCCATCTGCTCCCAGATGGAAATACTCTGCCACCCATGACAGGTGAGGCCATTGAGGGGGGGCTCTTGTCACTCCTGCTGTGTCAATTTGATCCACAACTTTAAGTAGAAAAGAGAAGTCTGCAGCCAATTTCCTGCATTAGCTTGATACACTCAATCAACTAGTTCAAGTATCGGATGCCCTTTATTACAGATGTGGGTAGTAGGACTGCCATTAAGAGCAGATTAATATTAATTTGGGATGGAGTGAGTTCTAACTGCCTAAGATTCTGTTTTGGACTCCATTTTCCCCAAGGCCTTACTTATTTTTGCAATAATTTCCCATTCACTAAGCATCTTAAACATTTGTTGTGGGAAGAAATGGCTCTGCGGTTAACCAGGGTTTCCTGTCCTGTCAGAAGAGCTGAGTCTGGATCCCAGCACCCAAATTTGGCAGCTTGCAACCACTTCCAACTCTAGTTTCTAGGGACCTGACACTCTCTGAGGGCCTCTAGAGACACCTGCACACTTGGTGTGCATACACACACACATACAGAGGGAGACAGAGAGACAGAGAAATGAAATTAAAAAGAAAAAAAAAAACTTTTAAAAGTTTACCTACATTCGGTAATTAGCATATGAAAGAAGGGAATTTCATGTAAAATACTCAAACTTGGCGCTTACTTGGTTCAAGAAATCTGTTCCTTCTGCACATCGTAAATGTATGAATACTCACAAAAGCAAAACATTATGTGGTCAGATTAGGAGAGGAGGAATACATACTCTGCTTATTTTCTTCTTCAATGGAAATAATAAAAGACTGTTATGTTAGAACTAAATACCTCGTTCCACAGTTTATTCTTGTAACAGTTATTTTATCTGTAAAGTAAAATAATTTTTTTTGTATTGTTCTTGAGGCGGAATTACATTAGAATTTCTGTGTGCTTTTTTTATGCTTAATGAACCTGGCCTTCAAGTGTACATATATATAAGTATTCATTTTTCTCATTTTTCTCCATCATCAGGGTCACATATGACACTTTTCTTCTACTTATGCTTCCTGTTGTGAGATATCCTCCTTGCTTTGAAGAATATTGTAATGAATATAACCAGGTTGCAAAGCAGTCTTAGAAACCTATTTATTTTGATAATATTTAATTAAATAACTACATAGTAAGTTATACAACCTAAGCCATACAAGTATTAAGGAAGGTGATATTAATTTTTAAAAGGGTGACATTTTTTAATGAATAGGTTTCAATTACCTAAAGCAAATATAATATTTGTGTAGGAAAGAAAAAATATTTCATTCAATGTTATCAATGTGCAATTATATGATAGTGTGTTTCTTTTGGCATTTGGTGGTCTTAAGTGACAGTTCTATTCTACAGAGTAGGGAATCATTTACCACCAAGATATTTTCACAGGCCAATTGAAATAACTTGACTCCTTAAGACTAGTTAATTCTAACCAGGCCTGGTGACCCACACCTGAAATCCCAATAGTTGGTAAACTATAGGATGGTGAGCACAAGTTTGAGGCCACCCTGGGCTACATAGCAAAACTTTGTCTCTAGGAGGGATGAGGAATGAAGAAAAGAAAAGGAGGGGGAAGACAAAAAGATGGAAAGAAAAGCTGAAAAGAGGAAGCGAAAAGGGAAGAAAGGAAGGAAAGAAAGGAGTGAGAGAGAAAGAGAAAAGCGGAAGAAAGGGGAGGAATTGAATTCTACTCTGTGGGATGTTTCCCTATTTCCAAATCTCTATTGATGGTACTAAGATTGGAATTTGGATGAAGGGAAAGCAATACTGTCCCTTAAAGAAGTCAAGTGGAGTGTTGAACAGAGACTAAACTCTTAAAATAATAATGATAATGATAATGATGATAATAATAACGTGAGTTGTCCAAGTTTAAATTGATCACAAAATGGGCATTTTAATATACTATAATTAATAACAATTGATAGCACCCAGTTTCTATTTAAAAATGTAAACATGATGAGAACATTTTGAAATTCCTTCGGTAATTATGACCAGAGTTTATGTTATTATATCAGCTCCTTCAAACAAAGGATAGAGTCGATCAACCTACATGTCATTATCTGAGGAGGCAAGTCAAATTGTAAAGCAAGCCTCTTTATATGAAGACCCAGTAGTGGTTCTCTCCATTCCTCCTTCCTTCTTATTCAGCTGCCTGAACTGAGTGATGCAAATTCAAGGAAAAACTCAGGAACTGGTGTTACCTCCCTGAAAAATAAAGAGTAGTTAGTATGTATTGAGCAATTATTGAGTACCAGGCATTATGTGAACTGTTTAATTCTGTATTGGTCCAGCATGTTAGGAAGCACCATCATCCTTAGTTTATAGATTTGGAAAACTGAGACACCTAGAAGTTACATAATTTTTTTTGCAGACCTCATTCCCTTAGTCCTTGATTCAATACTCTAGAATCAGACAGGTTGTAAGGGAGGGATAAATATGAGGAAATGTGGAGACTAACATTTATAGCACACACAGTTATAGATACATTGACTTTCACAGTAGCTATATTCACAGACACATTCTTTTGTGAAGGCAAATAACTAGATTAGTATAAGTCAACCACCACTACCACCCCGAACAAGAAAACAAAACAACAAAAAAACCCTGCAGTGCAGGCCAGGTGCAGGATCTCTTGGAAAACTGTTGAAAGAAGCAGGATTTGAAAAGACTGCCTGAATATAAAAGGAAGTTGTCATCAAACCCCTCTCTGTGATTATCAACAGAGGAGACATCAAAAATAATCCACCTCCTCTGTTTGGTATCACTATTTGTATTGGTGGGAATGGTGAATGATTTTCTGGATTTCAAAAGTCCAAACAGCTTGCAAATGTCTCTGTGATGCATATTTGGAATTTTTATGTCATGTGTGCAAGCACAGTGCTCTATGCTCTTATAATTAATACAGGCTTAGTGGTTTGCTAGGCAGGAAATAATATACATGTCAGAGACGAGTGCTCTTCACTTAGGTGAAACTGTCCTTATGCTTTTCAAAGACCAGAAACCCTTCAGAAGACACAGAGGGTCTGCTGAAAGTGAAAAACCCTCTGTAACCATCATTTTTACTCATATTCTTTTACAGCTTGTAACATTGCAGAACGTTAGATTTTTAAAAGATACAAGAAAATTTCCAGGAAAAAAAAAATCTCATTTCAGATAAGAAAATGGGAACCCACAATAGCAGGAAGATTGTTTCCACACAGTCAAACCACCAAGGTGCAGTTCTGAAAGTTGACATGAAGTCAAAGCTGAGGACATCCAATCTTAATGTTATGATTAGAAAGTGTAGATTTGGTCTATTGGTATCCAGTATGACATGTCTGAGTTCTAGTAAACTCTGCAATAAGTTTATAGAAATGTCCATGGAAATTTAAGTGGTAAAGGAGAGCTCCTAATTAGTTTGCCATGTTCATTCTTCCAAGGGAATAGCAGTTTCTTCAGTAGGAGCATTATCCCCAGGTACTTTCCTTAGAACAGTGGTTCTCAACCTTTGGGTTGTAACCCCTTTGAGGGTCGAATGGCCCTTTCACAGGGATCAAATATCAGATATCCTGCATTCCAGAAATTTGCCTTATAATTCATAACAGTAGCAAAGTTACAGTTAGGAAGAAACAACAAAAATAATGTCATAATTGGGGCTCACTACAACATGAGGAAGTATATTAAAGTGTTGCAGCATTAGAAAGGTTAAGAACCTTTGCCTTAGAAGTTCAATGAGGAAGAGTGTACCTTCCACCAGCTAGCTGTCATTCTCCTCAAAGAATTGCCTATGATGAAGAGTGTGATCCACTTGTGATGAGCCTGGCCTGAGCGGCCATAGCCTATACAACCAGCCACCAGAGTTCAGAGCTGGCTCTTCTGTGATACCCAGTGTGGGATTACTTTGTTTGCTACCCAGTTCTTCAGGCTCCAATAAGATCTGTCCCCTGAAGGATAAGATAGTCCTTCTATAAAGTCTGACCAGAGTTTGGAAAAGCCTTATGTTCCTTTTATTAAGTTTCTTTTCCTCTTAGCAGTTTTGCTAACTAATTAAGAGCAAATAAAGTCATAATGTGCCTCAAAAGAGATCCCGAGAGCAAAGACTGAAAATGATTATGTTTTCTACAGATACGGCTATATGGTTGTGGAAATATTAAAATATTTTTCATACTAGTTAGTAAGCAGTCATTGCCTCAAAGGGCCTAGATATCCTCACACTGCTGTGCTCTAGCTGAGTGGCTCCTTCATCAGGGGATTTCATAATCCACCAATTAAAGGGAAATATATGACATGCACAGGCAGCAAGGGCCCTAGCCTTCAATTGTTCTTTGCCCTGCCTTATTGTGTTATTCTAACACAACAGTGTAGAAATGAGCTTGTGACCTAATCATCTGCAAGTCAAACTACAAATCTAATAGCCCTAGGACGTTTGTAATCAAGATGCCCACTTTGAACTCATAGACCTCTCTTTCTTTTCTTTCAATTTTCAATCTAATATCCAATCTCATTTGATTCATGTTTTCTTACTCAACAAACCCATCTGTCCGCCAATACATGCAAGCAAAAAAAATGTAGAATGACTCATGAATTTCCTCTCTCATCTTGTAGCTGAGAAATTGAAAACCTTGAGACTTTCCACTATTGTACTTCTATTCTACAACCTTGCTCCAGAATTTGGTCAAGAGTGGCCAGATTTGCTTCCAGAACTTCAGGCTCACACTCCTTAATAAATTGGCTACATGATGAAGCATGGTCTCCGAAAAGTCCTTGGCAAGATTCTTAGGAATCTCCCATTCTCTCAGTGTTCTTGAGATCTACCCTTTGCCCAAACCTCCACATTTTAGGTCTTAAGGAACTTCCTACTAATCTCCAATGAACGTATTTATTGTCTGTGTCAAATTTGCCTGAAATCCCCTAGACTTGTATTATTATGTAAATGGGACTTATGATTTAAATCTCTAAGTCTTGCTCTATTGAGCTTTTCCTTCACATCAGCAACCAGTAGCCATTACCCATATTCTCTCTGTCTCTGTCTCTATGTCTCTCTGTCTCTCTCATGGTCTCCCTCTGTCCCTCCCCATCTCTCTGTATGTGTGTTGCTGTGGCTCAAACCCATGGCTTCTTATGTTTTACATACCCTCTGACTACATTTCTTAGCTCACTTAAACATATTTCTATCAAAGCCCCTATAAGTACTTTATTGTACTGCTTTTTAGAACACTTCTTACTGTACTGTGAGATGATTGGAGATAAGCATGGCATGTTTTTTGTGTCTTCATCTTTAGAGCAGAGTCTAGAACACATGAGATCTGTAATACATGTTGTACATTGGGTGAATTGATGACAATATTAATCAGTATGTATGGTGGTGAGGTTTTATCAGCTTGACACAAAACAGAATACACATAAGAAGAGGGAATCTCAATTGAAGATTTCCTCCATCATATTCTCTGGTAGGTAAGCCTAATGAACATTTCCTGATTAGTGATTGATGTTGGAGGATCTTGCCCACGAATCGATGCCACCCCTGGGCAAGTGGTCATGGGAGGTATAAGAAAGCAAGCTGAGCAGCTCTTGGGAACCAAGTCAGTAGGAAGCAGTACTCCTCCATGGTCTCTGCTCCAGTTCCTGCCTTGAGTTCTTACCCTGATTTTCCTCATGATGGACTGTTACCTGAAAGTGTGAGAAGAAATAAAACCTTTCCACCCCACTTTGCCTTTAGCCAGTGTTTTATCACAGCAATAGAAAGCAAATAAGACAGTGTTGGTGCTGCTGGGGATTATCCTGTGTCATTGATTTATCTGGGAATTGGCATCTGGTGAAAACTTAACTCTTCTGAATATACTCAGAACAACTTTTCTGGTCCTGTGCTCATGTGATGGTTAATCTTGGTTGTCAGCTTGGTATGCATGAGGAGACAGATCCTCAGCGGAAGACTTGCCTCTATTAAATTTGCCTGTGTGTCTTCAGGGTGTTTTCCTGATTGCTACTTGATGTAGGAGGACCTAGTCCACCGTGGGTGGTACCATTCCTCGGCATGGGGCCTGGGATGTATAAGAAAGGCGAGTGAATGTGAACCTGAGAGCAAGCCATTTGGCAGTGTTCCTACATGGTTTCTGATTTTGTTTTTACTTGAGCTCTGGTTCTGGCTTTCCTAGATGTTGAACTGTGATAAGGACTGTGGTAGGGTCTTGTGAGACCAAGCAAACTCTTCCCCCCCCCCAGATTGCTTTTGGTCATGGTGCTTATCACTAAAAACAGAAAAGAATATTAGAAAATTTTCAAATGCCTAAAACATGACTAATATTTTAACTATAAATTTGGACTCAGATTATAGGCAAAACATCCCATTCTCCTGACCATAACTGGAACCCTTTCAATGTAATGCATCCTTAGTATCTCTTTCCAAACAACTGTGATAGGTTTCACAAGATGCCATTCTCAAGCAGGGGTGGCTATTAACCCCATTTCCTCCTTCGGCATTCTGACCTTGTACTATGCTGCTCTCTCCTGTTGTGTGCTATAAAGAATGGATGAGGACCAGGGACCTGCCAAAGTCCTACTACTCTAGCAACTGTAGGCCCTGTAAAGATCTTCCCTAGGGTTTGAAGAGAAAACTTTGATTATCAGTATCTTCTCACATGGCTCTGGAGCCCTGAGCTTAACTCTGAGAGACCTTACAAAGGAGAGTTCCCTTTGGGAGAATTAATAGAACTTGAGCATGGAGTTCAGCCTGAAGTAAGTAATTAGAGATTTGATAGACAGAGAGAAAGAGACTAAATAAAAGTAAACGATTACAATTCATACCTAGTTCATATAAAAAAGGTAGACTTTAACCTTTGACCTATCTCCTCTAGAAACAATGTTCTAACAATAGTCTTTAATTTCCTGAACAGGAAATGTTGCATAATTGATGTCTAGGGAATTTTAAAGATATGTGTGAGGAAATTCATAAGAGACTTTAGACCGGAGTTGATAAGAGAAAAAAGAATTTCCTTTGGAATAGATGTGATGGGACTCTCCAGGTGTCTCAACCTTCAAGAGGGTAAGACAAGGGGTTTGCTAGCTCCAGGCAAGCGGAGGCTACATTGTGAGACCTTCAAGATCAACAAACAAATAAATACATAAATAAATAAATATTCTTAAACATCCAGTTATATCACAAAAGAAGTTACATAATTAGGAAATATAGTTTTTGCTATCCACATAATATTATGATTCTCAGTAGAAAATGTCAAATTATGTGGCTAGGTCAATTTTGTAAGGACATGAGGGCAGGTCTCAAGATTTTCATTGTTATGATTAATTCCAGTGGGTCAAAATGGACCAGACATTCCTATGCATAATATTTGTTCATACAAAATTTCTGCTTGGCAAAGATTCTTCTAGGTGAAATTACGAAGTGAAAAGATTTAATATTGTAAATTTTTTTATCTTATCACCTTTTTTGTTTGTATAAGCTTATATTCTTCCCACACAGGCATGGGAACTCCTGTCTCTTAAATACTGGGCAGGCCCCAGACTCCTGAGCCACTCAATAATAAAACATATGAAGCTAATCCTGTTCTTAGCTCTGCTCAGGAGTCTCTGTCTCATTGGGAGCTGTTTGCTATTTTTCTTTCTGAGTTTGTGCTTCATAAGGTAAAGGTTCATAGGCAGAACTCCTCTCATTTCCATGTAAAAATTCTAAAGTTCTTCATTCATCAGATAGTCCAGCAAAGGAATGGACTCTCATGAGAATCACTCAAGCAGTTATTTATTCCCATAAGCCCACTTCCTTATTTATTCCTTCTGCACACAGACACACACACAGAGAGAGAGACTGTCAAGGCTCACAGCTAGAGGAGCAAATGCATAAATTCTTATGTCAGCAAGCCAGTATTTTGTGAAAGTCCGTGAGAGTCAGATCTCCAACCAGAGGTGATCCATTCTGCCCGAATCAGAATACTGTCTAATGCTTCAGTGTGATCCAGAAACAAAAGCCTGACCTCATCATGAAAACTTATTTTCTAGTCAATGATTAATTTCTACTAGACTTCCTTTATTTAAGCATATTTTCAAAACTTGTGAGGTAACTATGGCAATGGACACCTAGAAGGAAGAAAGATCTTTGTTATTAATTTCTACATGCAGAGCTAGGTCAGGTGCTTGGTTGTGTTATTATGCAAATCTCCAAACATGGCAGTACATAACCTGCTGGGAATGTTCTTTCCAGGAACAAAGTGCCTTTTCAAAGAAGTTTGCTTTGAGGTTAATTATTTTTGTTAAATTTTAAATGCATGGTTCTCTTTGAAAATATATATGTTCTGATTATTAAATAAATCACAAATTATTAAATAAAGAATTTGTGTTCTTCAGGGGTAGTTTCAAAAGCAAAATCCTTAATTTAGATTGCTTATTTGTAAACAGTCACAATGATATACTTGCAGGAAGGATGGGTTAAGATAGAATATGACATTAGGTGTGGAAGAAAAAATACATACTTATGGTTCATGAATGGAACTTGTGACATTTATTTTATATTTTGAATGTTCTTCAAATCTGTGCATAGAATATAAGACAAATGGCAAATCACTGATTCTTGGATTTGAAACTACGACATCCAGATGAAGTTCTGGAAAGATTGTTCCCAGTTTTCCAAAGAATATCGTCAAATTTTACATTTGACTTGCATAATATGTTTCATCATAAAAATAATGACTTGAGTAGTAATTTTCAAACTAAGCCTGGCATTTATGTAGGTTCCTTATGTCTAACCAATAGTTTTGAGTGCCCTGTGACATTTTGTGTCTCTGTAATTTATTTCAAAAGCTTGGGGCTAAGATCTTTGGTGCCACAGATGTCTTACATTCTGCCTTTCAAATGACACTGTTTTAAAGGATTATGGTTTCATGAGCTAGTAATCAACTAACCAGTCCCTCACAAAACAATAGCATAGGCAGGAAAAAGACTTCTGAATAGTTTAGTTGCAGAGTTACCATGGAAACCAGATACATTTGCTTTATTAACATAATCTTTTCCTTTTTTTAGTCCCTTTGCTTTCTAGAAAGAAGTCTTCTTTGATATGATCACAATTAAACAATGGATTCTGAAATTGAACTGGCATTTATAGGAGTTGGTAACAATGTAAAACAATTTTGCTTATCTGAAAAGCATTCTGCTTTAAAAGAAGTTTATAGATAGCTTTTCAAGGTTTGTCATTTCCTATTAGGGGTGATATGACTCCAGGTTGGCTTTCTCGGGGTATAACATCACAGGAATTTTCCATTACATTATTCTTTTTCTGTAATACTCGGTCCATTTTCATTTTTGTGTCAGTTCTTAGAATATCAGTGCTGCTTTTGTATAACTTTTCTCTCTGTGTTTATCCAAGAATAGGTACAAAATCATGTTGTGTAGTACAATTATAATAATTGGAAATGTTCACAATGCACTAGGATCACATCACCTCTAATTAGATTATTTTTAAGCTCCTACTATATGCAATATACAATACTAGGCAGTGTTGAGAATACAAAAAGAGTTAACATTTAAGGTATTTCTGATGCTTTGTTTAAATTACAGTGTATTCTCTTTTGACATGGCTCTTATTAGGCAGTTGTAAACTGATGAGATAATTGATTTGGAGCTTTTCAAGTAGATAACTAGTCTAGTGAGATTTTTTTTCTTTCTGGGATTTTTTAAAGATTAACTTTAATTGTGTGTATGTATGTATGTGAATGTGTGTGTGTGTGTGTGTGTCAGAGAGAAAAGGAGAGAGAGAGAGAGAGAGAGAGAGAGAGAGAGAGAGAGAGAGAGAGAGAGAGAAAACAGGTGCCTGGATAGTTTAGGAGAGGGTCTCAGAACCCTCTAAGCTAGAGTTACAGGTGGTTCAGTTCTACTCAATGTAGGTGCTAGGAACTAAACTCAGAGTCTATCCAAGGGCAAGCCAGGCTCTTACCCCTGAGCCATCTCTCCAACCCTTCTTTTTCTTGATATTTCTATCCTTGAATGCTTTCGCATTAGGGTTTAAATTTTAAGCTACAGATTTTTATATACTTTATTCTTAAAGCTAATTTTTTTCTTAAATATTGGCTTGAGATATGAATGCCTGCAACACTGTATAAAACTATATCAAAAAAAGAAAATTGATTATAATTTTCTCTTAAGGTATAAGAACTTGTTATTAGCATTTTTGACTTTGGAAATTTCTCATAGAAAATGGCAAATGACTAAAACAAAGACTACTTATTGAAAAATACTACAAAGTTGAACTGATAAAGCAAGTTAAATAGCTACAAAAATGACTTCAAATTATCAGAGCTTTTCAGAAATGCTACATAGTTAAAACATTTCTAGTTTCAACATTACATGATATTGGAACATGTGTGACTGCTGTTACATTTGTCCACTCTACAACACTCACTGAACCTTGTCACCTCCAGGGCATCCCTTGAAGGATATCCAGGAATTCTAGTTATGTTGTATAACAGTTAGAGTGAAAAGTAAATATGGAGCTAGAGTTCATTTCTCTTCCACATTTTAGTACAAATCATCTGTGAAGCCAAAACCAAATAACACCGCCATGCTTTTTTGTGTTAGTCAACCATTTGGTTACCGTGGCAGAATAGTTGATAAAATCAACTCTGGAGGAAGAGAGGTATATTTGGGCTCACAACTGGAGGTTCTAGTCCATTGTCATCCGGTGCCATTGTTTTGGAGCTGTGGGGAGGGGCATTCAAATATAGATGACATATGCATAGATGAACCATCACATGTTTTCCCAGTCTCTATTCACACCTCATACTGGATGCTTTTAAGCCTTCATGAAATCTAATTGTGAAGTCCAGTATAAGGACATCAGAAAGTATAGTAGGGCTGTACATAGGGAAGTTTTCAAGTGTCCATGTTATAAGGCAAGATATGAGCTCCATAGGAAATTCATATTTGTGGAGGTCTCCATTGGTCCCATTGAAGTGCATCCTTAAAGGAGTAAAATGCTTTGTACTACAATTTTATTAATTAGGTGTGCATATGACTAATTGAAGGGGTTGTAGTGATAAAATTAAGAGAATTGTTTTTTAAATAACAGATAACATTGAGACCGATACAGAACCCATTTCCTATCTATCACGAGCTTTCTGTTGCATTTATCTAGTTTGAGTACATGAAATTTCAAGCCAAGCTTCCCTTTGCAATTATGGATAAGTCATCTTCACAACTGTGTTCGTCATAACACATAGCAGTATGTTGTGAGCATACACAGCCTCTAGAGCGTAGAGCAACCCTCTAGACTATTGATGGTACATGCTTCATAGACAGGCAGAATTTGAAGAGAAGAAGACTGATACGAAGAAAAAGTAATGCCATGGTTATTTCCAAAGTCTTGTAATTAGCTTGCACAATATTCCAGAGTTGTGCTATTTGGAGATTATGTCATTAAATTTAAGCAGAGGTAAAGTAAGTTTACTTATAAGGTATCTGGCTGTTGTCAATACTAACAATAGTTTCATTCATCATGTTTCAAGTAAAAGGAGAACCTGGGAAAGTAATAACTGTTCCCAAGCTGTTAATAAATGTTCTGAGATATCTAATGTGGTCACACATTACTTAAACCCCTATGGGCATTGTTTTATTATAGCAAAGTAATTGGTGTTGATAAAGATGACTGTAGGTTAATAACATAAAATATTGGGTCATATTTGTATGTTTATTTAATGAATAAAGGTGTAGATTGCATTTTACAACATTTTTAATACTGTGATTAAGATAAAATCAACTGAAATGATGGTGATGGGTCTCTATAAATTATAATAATTATTTGATAGTATGAGGTAAATATATTACTTCATAATATATATGGACTTAACCTTGTGAATGTATATTACATTCAAAAAGATCAATAGAATTATAAAAATCAGAACATCTTATTGTTTTTAAAGCACAAAATAAACAAGTCAAATATTTTCATTTTTATGTTGCATATTTCATAAATCTTCTTTCTTTATAGGAAGATAACTTTTTAAGTAAATTGTCTTTCAAATGAAGTATGTAAATACACCCTTATGTCCTACCTTCTAAAAGGTGCTTATCATTTATTTCTTATAAATTAACTAGCTAATGTTCTTTAATGGAATTGCACATTATAAACAGATAATGGCCTTTGAAAATAAATATATATGTCAAATCTTCCTAAAGTAATGAGAGGGAATAAACTTGCAGACAAAAGAAAAGCGTCTCTTTTTAAAACGTAGGACCATTATAGCCATTCAGTTTTAACCTTTAATTTCGCTAATGCCAATCCTATTACACCAAACTAGTCACTCTTTTAAAAAAATGAAATAATTAGAATGACCTGCATATCCAGTGTTCACAGTAGGAGACGTATCCAAACACTATTGTCAGAATTCAGCATTCAAAAACAGGGGAAACATTCATCCACAGGCTGATTTAGAACTGATGACCATAACATATTTCTAGAATGCTAAAAGAACTGGGGATTGTTTTATCTTCTTATTCTCCACAAAATGTGACTGTTTGGTCCTTGAGTTACCATGTCTTAAAGGTGACCTACAATTATATGCTCAGTAATTCATTAATAAGCTAGTAATAGAAGAAATAGTTTATTTGATTGAATGAGAAATGGCCTTCAATTATAATTTTAATGCATTGGACCCATATTTTTATAGAATCAAACCTGTTAATTAAGTTAAGATTTAGATCATCCTTGCTATGGTAAATAAGTCAAATTTCAATTAAATGGTTCATTTTTAAGTTTTTTTTCTTCCAGGAAATAACATTTCGGCTATTATCTAGTGTTCTGAAAAATTGCTATTCTAGACGTAAAGCAGTGAGGATTTAAAAAATAAATGTTCATTGGTATTCACATACCAGTGGAAATAGCATATCAAATATTTGAATAAGTAATGTGATCTAAATTATACCCTTTTAAATGGCTATACATGAGAAAGAAACTATGAATAAGATTATGATTGCATAATTTTAAAACTGAAGGGCCGGGAAAGACATTCCATAAACACATGCAGAAAATGAACCCCAAATGTTGCTGAAGACTCAGTTCTCTGCCATGAAGTTTACGTGTGTGGTTCTTTCATGTAGTGACGATGCAGCTTTCCAACTTGAGATTTAAGGTGCATCACTCCCTGTGAGATGTATCACTGAGCATTTTTCATTGTCCCCTTGTTATCGTGGGCAGAGTCATCAGAGTGGCTGTTTGACAAATACCCCACATTTCTACAATGTTCCCTGCAATGGAATCCTGGAAATGAAGCCAACAAGATCTTTCTCAAAATCAAATTTAACACCTTTGTCTTGTATATGGCCAATACTACCTCAGAAATAGAACTTAGTTTTGATACTAACAGAGAGGTCAAAGAAAAGTAGGGAAAGAAGTCACCCTGAAATTATCAAAGAAGCCCTGATGTTTATAATGGCATGCCTTCTTTTAACTTACACATTCTACAATTCTCAGATTCTAAATACAACTTGTCCATCTGTTGAACAGCCAACTCATCCTTTTGCTGGGATATGTGTCCAGAGTACTGAAGCTCTCTGAGTCACAGCTTTTTCATCTCCAAAATAATATCATATGATTAAAAGTGGAGGTCAAGTACATGAGGCAACTGGCACAGAGACTAATACACAGGAGGAACTTTAAAAATAGAATTGATGGGGGGACAAAGAGGGAAGTGACCACTTGTTCACTCCTTGAGTCAGCTAATGATGACCACTCCATGCTAGGTCTGCACAAGTGCCAGAGTTTACAAGTGGAAATACGGCAGGTGAGGTCACTCTCCTCTTAGAGCCTACAAATAGAAAGCCTGCATGGTGGTGATACTTAGAAATAATTATGAAAATGACTTCGTCAGTCAATTCCTTGGGGTATCCTCATCTGTATTCCTTAGAAGTATCCACACTTACATTTAGTCAGCAGATGTCTTCTTAATTAGCATTTTATCATTGATATCATTCTCAGATTTCTTTTCTAATGGATGTGATTTTTTTTTTTTGCTTATCTTAATAAGACCGTACCTTATCCAATTGTAACATTAAGATAACTTAAGTTGAGGGCGATTTGAGGGACAAAAGCTAGCTTTTTTAGTTTGTTGATGAGCAATTTGGTAAATATGGGCATGGATTTTTTTAAGATTTTTATTTTATTTTATGCATATGAGTATTTGCTTGCATGTACATCTGTAAACCACTTGTATTCCTGGTACCTGTGTAGGCCAGGACACTGGATTCCCTATAACTTGAGTTATGGGTGAATGTAAACGGCTGTATCTGTGCTGAGAAATGAACCTGGGTTATTTGGAAGAGTAGTCAATGCTCTTAACCACTGTATAATCTCTTTAGCCCCAAGGGCATAGCTTAGTGATGAAGCATTTTGAATTTCTCTAATGGGGTCAGCTCTTTCTGCTTGTTATGGTTAAAAAAAATGGTACAAAGTATCTGTAACATTATGGGTCCTAAAAGGATAGCCTGAATTTTGATAGATGTGAAACAGTATATGAATTGGTGGTGGTGATATTTAGAAATGATAATGAGAAACTTATCTTAATAATAACATTCAGTAATATTATATTTATACATTAATATTTATGCCCATGCATTAATATTAATGTACTAAGTATAAACAAGAATTAATCTCATGACAGAAAAATAAGAAATTCTTCTACTACAATATTTTTAATGCCATGTTCTTTACATGCTGAGAATAAGTTACAGATTTTGCCTCCTGAAGGAGTGTGTGGAAGCCTTTCCCACCAAACAAAGTTTAGAGTTTAGAGCTCAGAAGCCTAATTACAGAAGTCAACATAGTATATTGTGATGGGACCTAAGTAGACTTACAGACCTATGAAAATCAGTGGAAATATACACTTCTCCCTGGGAGAATGAA
>CABHPH010159463.1:21342-48950 GCA_902168325.1 Peromyscus nudipes | reverse complement strand
ATTTCTTTAAATCTACCATAAAGTGGAATAACTCTCCAAGCTATCTCTGGGCTCATAAATCAAGCACAATGATGTTTTTGCAAACATTTTTCTCATGGTTTAGGCTTATGTTTAAGCAGTTCTTGAGTGGGCCTGTGGCCAGGAAGTTACAGTAATATTTCTCTTTGGCTGAGCTTCTTGACCTAGTTTTCTAAACCTAGTTTGTGAATAATCTTTGGGAAAAATGTGTCCTCAACAACTGGATCTGTTCTAAAGAATCAGCTTCACTCTTTAAACAACATGCAAAATAAATGTATTAAATATATTAAACTGAAGTAAGTCTTTCCCACTTTCTGTGATGTTTTACAAAACTAATGGAAAATTCTCACCCTTCTTATTAATTAATTAATTTATTTGGGACCTGCTAGGGATCGAACCCAGGGATTTATGCTTGCCGGGCAAGCACTCCACCACTAAGCTATACATCTCCACTCCCTCCTTTTAGTTTCTGAGGCAGGGTCTCAGTAATTTCTACAGGCTGGCCTCAAACCCACTCTGCAGCCCAGGCAGGCTTGGGACTTGCTTTCCTCCTGCATCAACTTCCCAAGTTCTTGAGATCAGAGGCCTGGGTCACTAGACCCTGGCTACGGCTACTTTTCCTATGCTCAATCTTTTTTCAGTCGATGAGCTCTTTCCTGTGGTCGCTACAAACTGTCTTCCCACCATCTCTTCATACTGTTGTGTGGACTGCTGATGGCAGTCTGCCTTTTGTACATGCCTGTTAGGGGAATTTTGTTTATGTTGTGGTCCCATGTCCAACTGAATAGAGCGCTTGGTTTGTGAGGCAGAGATCACACGCAGCTGGCTGGAATGGACCATAGAGTCGGACATGGCCGACTCCAGAGGAGAAAGAAGGCCCTCGAGAGTCGAGATGGGGCCAGAAGGTTGCGAGGGCCTTTGCGAATGGGGAAGCGAGCAGTGGTGTTTTGTTTCACGGTCGCTTGTGGTCGTCTCAGGTTTTTATCTTTGATATTAGTCCGTGAGTTTCATTTTTAATAAACATTAAAAGAAATAGCAATACTAACAGTGCTTTGCATAGAGCCTCTGAAACTATGTGAAAAAATGATACACAAATTAAATTAGAAGTTGTATATTAAAATGAATATAGGATTATATAATTATGTGGTTATTTTATGTATTATTGAATTGACTTGTTAAGCGTTTGCGTTCATCCCAAAGCAGCAGAGACAGAAGACGCCTTCCCTGGCCTCTATAGCTTTAATGTTTAGGGCAGATGAACATATATGCGAAGGATACTTTAAGACACAGACAAAATGAAACAGCAGCAGCACAAAGATCCTGATCAGTGGGAGCAGACCCAGGCGTGGTGGCTGAACAGAAGAACTCTGTGTAACGGCTTGCACATTCTAGTTCGAGAGGAAAACCCACCCTCTTTATTCCATTTAGTTCAGGGAACGTTTTCAGTGGAAATGGACTTGAAGGTGGGTAAATAGAGGAAAAGCTGGGTGAACTGAAAGAGTGGAAGAACATCTGAGTTTGGGGCTTCTCCCAGGTTCACACATGGATTTCATAATCCATCATGAAGTGGTGGGACTACGTGAATGCAGAAAAGAATCATTTTCTAGTCTGGAACTTAAATTTTCTTGCTCGAAAATGTATCTTTTTACCCAGAGTTATGAAGAATTACAATTAGCAAACCACATATATGTGAAACAATAAAATGTCATGAAAAGAAGTACATATTTTATCATTAATAAATGGTATCATTTATCTTCAAGATGACTCAGTTTTTCCAGGAGGTCAGGATTTGATTCTCAGCACCCACATGGTGGTGCACCCCCATCTGTAACTCTAGTTCCAAGAGATTCAGTACCCTCTCTGGCTTCCACAGGTACAAGGCACGCAAGCGGTGCACAGGCACAAATGCAGTTAGGATACCTCTCCACACAGGATTTAAAAATATAGAACATTAAGGATGCATCCTCTAATGCAGCATTTGAGGATTTTAAATTAGGGGCAGAAAATTTGGGCATAGATCTTCATGTGTACACTGGACCTGGAATGTTCTCCCTCATTTTGAAAAGATTCCCTTTCCCAGGTGACAGGCAATGGTAGCAAACAAATAATGCCAGCTTGAAAGATGTTGCTAAGAGACAGCAGAATCACAGAAATGGGTGCTGTGAATGTGGCCCAGGACCTGATGCTATTTCCAGGTGAAAGCCCACAGCGGTGAGCACCTGGATTGGGCTTGGAACACGTTGAACGGGGCTCCTTGAGCGAGGACTGCAATTCTGGCATATGAGCAATAAATCAATACAGGTACTGCCTTTGGGAGTGAGCCTATGACCCTTGGTGATAAATGATGTCCAGATATGTGTGACATCTCTAACAGTATGCCAGTTCACAATGGTACCAACTGAAGATTTGCTTTTCTGTTTTTCCACTCTGAGGGGAGATGATGGTTAAGACCTTTATACCTGTCTTCATCATGAATGCCACATGAAAAATGCACAACAAAGAATTTATAGAGTTAATTTCCCTCCTTTTACACTCCTGCTCGGCCTCCACCACAGATGAAACTGGTTTTTCTCTTATGAAAAAAAAACTAGGTCCTCAGCAAGAAAAATCAAAATAAGTTATTCATGAACAATGAATACAGAAGATATAAAAATCTATCAACTCACAGAAAGAGCCTTTTGATTATTTTAATAACATATTTAAATAAGGGTTCATATCCTATACTCTCACATACTCTGAGGGTTTGTAGACCACGAAAGTTAGATGAATGGTCTGGAGATATTTATGGCACCAGCATCCGGGTGTTCTTACCTTCACTGTTTCATCAATACATGGCCAGCCTAGCATAATATGGGAGGGTACAGAGTCTGCAGACAGGTTCTTGCTCTGGCCCTTCTAGCTGGGGAGTCATGGGCAAGCCACTTGATCCTTCTGAACCCTGTCTCCTCCTCTGTAAAATGAAGGTCATAGGAACAGAGGTCCCCCTAGTTGCTAGGATATCAGTTGTATGAGTTATAACCTGTAAAGGCCGGGGCGTCGATCTGGCACAGAGAATGCAGACTTCGGGAAGCCTTTGGTTGCTAGTCTTCCACCCACTCTAATTATGACCGAGCTGCTTCCCATCCTGACCTTTTCTCTCCTGTGGCTGTGCATCCCCACCTGTCTGGGTTTGAGAGTTTGAAATACAGAATCTGGGTTCCTTCTCCCCTCTGTAAGTCTGAACAGAGATTATTTTTATATTTACCACCCCATTATGATATGTTAATGACAAAGTTAAAGATTATATTTTGTTTATTCTTAAATTATGTCGCATGTGAACAATGTCTTAATTCTTCACGAATTTGGCATTTGCTATAATTCAGAGCTAAAAGGATCTTGAGAATAGCATTGAGGCTTACAATTAATCAGAAAAACAAATGACCTCTCTATAGTTTAAAAAGATGGTGTCACATGTGCCAAAGTCCTTGATGAGGTTCAGAAGTGGAGGGCAGAAATACTAAGGTCTCAGCAGACAGTACTGACCATGAGGAAATCAGTTCTAGATGCACCTGTTCTTGCTGAATGTGCACCATGCCCTTGTCCACAGCCCACCATGGGCACTGTAAGCAGCCTCTGGATTTCACACTGCTCACAGCCCACCCTGGGCACCGAGAGCAGCCTCTGGACTTCACCCAATGTTCTTTTTACCCTTTCTAGTCTCCAGCAATGTATTTTAAACTATAAAGGGTCTCCTGGATTTACCTTGGCTTGGTTAGCTGTGAGTTCCAACGGCAAAGACTCAGTCAGAGGGCTGATAGCCAACGAGAACTGAAATGGGAGTAAAAGACAATCTATTGGGATGGGGAGAAAATGGCAGCACTTCTGTTCACAAGTATGTGCCTCATCTCTCTAATTTTACTTTTGTCTTTAAAATGTTCGTGAAAGGACCAGGGTGCGGGTCAGTGGTAAAATGGGTACTCAGCATGTACAAGGCAATAGCTTCAATCCCCAGCACATAGAAAAGTCTTCATAACAATAAACTGGTATATGCTTGATGTATTAATATGATGATATTCATATGATAGTTGTGTGTACATATAAAGTCTTCTGTTCTTGTCTTCGTCTGTTTTTGTCTTTTGGTTTTGTTTGGCTTTTTGATACAAGGCCTCTATTATGCAGCTCTGGTTGTTCTGGAACTCACTCTGTAGATCAGGCTGGCCTGGATCTCACAGAGATCCACCTGACTCTCCCTCCCAAGTGCTGGGATTAAAGGCACGTGCCACCACACACGGTCTTGTACTGGTCTTCTCGAAGGAAAGAATTCAGTCAAGAGACACAAAGAGTTTAGCTGTGGATTTTGAGGATGTTTTTTAATCAAGATTTATGAAGTATGTGGCATATTCATGAGGAAAAGTGGCCCTGTTTCCTTTCCGAAATCACGGGGGATCAGTTTTTCTCTTTAGAGTATTTCTTTTCATGGGGCCAGTGAGATGATGGATCAGTGGGTAAAGGCACTTGCTCCCAAATCCATCCGATGGCCTGAGTTTGGTGCCCAGAACCCCCGTACGGCGGAAGATGGGCGGTGACACAAGCTGTTCCCTGGCCTCCACATCTGTTCTCTCTCTCTCTCTCTCTCTCTCTCTCTCTCTCTCTCTCTCTCACACACACACACACACATACACACGTAACATTTTCTTAAAATAGAGTATTTTAATAATCTTACAGAAAATCCTACAAGGGTAATGACATTATAATAATGTCAGTCTTCATTTGTACATGGGTGGCAACCAGGCAGGTGCTCACACTTTACTTTTGACATCACAGGAAGAGCCTAACTGTAGCTTCAAGGATATTTAGCCATCAGGGGACATTCTGATCATCAGAAGACACAGCTAACAAGAAAGCACCATTTCCTTGGTTTTCTCACATCTAAGGACCTGTTGGGTCAGGAGGCATGGCTCTCAGGATAAATCTGCACTTTCCTGGCTTACCTCATAGCTATCTGCTTATTGGGTCAGGTCTTGTCCTTTCTCATTGCTCTTCTTTCCTGGCTCTCTGTCTATCTGTTTCCTTTCTTATTTTGTCATGCATGGGAACCATTATTTTGGAGTGCTAGACAATGTTCTACCACTGAGCTACATTCCAAGCATATCTATGTATATATTTTAGACATATGTGCACCAGTGCTTTTGCTAGTAGGATTGAAGGGTACAGAGGTTTAAACATGGCTAGGCTTATCACACTTAGTACTATCAACATGACAAATATTTCCAAGTTTTGTGTCTCCTGAATCCATAACAGCTCATCTGCAAAGGAGCTTGAGCACCTGGAACCACAAGTCTATTTCCTAATACTCCTAACTATAGGAATCCCTTCAAGTCTGGATTCCTTATACTACTGAAGAATAGCTTATTATTGTGAGATATAGAGTTCTCAGACTTAACAAATGTAGATAGCCATCTTAAGGCTATATTTACACTATAAAATCATCCATTATCTGAAACTCAGATTCAACTAGTGCCCTGTATTTCACAGATAACTTTAGTTTGGAGTCAGTTCTTATGGAAAAGTCTATCTGGCTGAGTAATTCTGGATGAATTACTTAACTTCTAGGGCTGGAGAAATGGTTCAGTAGTTAAGAAAATTTGGTGCCCTTGGCAGAGAACTTGGGTTCAGTACCCAGCATCAACATGGCAGCTCACAACTGTCTGTAACTCCAGTCCTAGGTGATCTGATGTCCTTTTCTGGCCCCTTGATGAACCAAGCATGTATATGATAGGCATACATACATGCAGGCAAAACAAACACATAACATCTTTTTTTTTCTAATTACTAACCTCTCCGAGCCTCCTTTTCTTTCCCCTCAGCCATTGTGAACATCTTTTGGTAGCAAATGTAAATCACTTAGTATATGGTAAAGTCCTCAAAAATGTTCCTCTTATCATGATGATGACCTCCATGTACAAACCTTATCTCCTTGACTAGAAGGTGGACCTTTCATCTGCACAGACAAGTTCTTAAGGAGTACATAGTTTGCCCATAAACACAACTTTTGCCCCAGAACGTTTGTAGAATCTGGTTTCCTGGGTACTTGGCCCAGACACCTTTTTTTTTTTGGTCTCCTGTTCCATTTTCTTTGCCCTCCTCCCATTGGAAACATGATGTCTTGTTCTTAAGTTATCTGGAGTATGGAAATTGCTTCTCATAGCTTTTATAGGCCAAAGATCCCACAGTGTGCAGAAGATTTATTGCTCATATTAAATTGAAGGCTCTCCTGTATAATTCTTTGCAACTACAGATGAGAATGGCTGGCATGCACTAAGGTCGCTCTAAAGATTTAATGATATTTGTATTCAAGCTGTTGAAAGTGGTTATGATACTGGGTGGCTTTTCTTCTCCTGAGTTTCCACAGTTGAAAATAACTTGCCCTATGTAAATTTGACATTAATTCAGGGTGCAGGAACAGCTTCCATCAGAACTATTTGCTGGATGTGAGGGACACTTAGATTTTTCTATAAAATTATGAAGCATAACGAGGATTTTGGAAAAAGTTGACCAGGAATTGTGGGGAGGACGTGCTGGATCACAGGTCTTCCCAGGCCATCGCTTGAGAGAAAAATTAAGTACCCAGCAGAGAGCAACACCATCCTTGGTCACATTCACAGCAAGGTCAACTGTAAACTGCCTGAACAAGTCCAGTGAAGTCCCACCTCTACCAGCAAGAGTAAAGACCAGTATGAGAAACCAAGGCCACCTGGGACTGACTTTAGTTTCAACTCCATGACTACTTCATGTATCATTGGGTTTCATACCATTCTCAGATATTTTAAGAGTTCCATCAAGTGCAGAGGAGCTAGTGTCAGGGCACTGTATGGTCACTACTGTATTCCTGGCAGATGGGTGCAAACCACTAATTAATGAACTGGATTGACCTTTCGGGTGAGTGGGAAAGCATTCCCTTCTACATCATTATCAGACAGTGTTTCCCATATGCCTAACTGATGGTGGGACTTTCCTTCAGCCCCTTGGGTGCTCCATGCTAGCAATCTATAAGGGAAATACCTGCCTTCAGCAGGAAAAACAGAGTTCATAGACACATGTCAGGAATGTTTCTCCAAGCATGCCAGAAAATATGTCCGGAGGGTGTAGTCTGATAAGCCCAGGAGTTACTCAATTGGCTTAGAGGGGAGAAAATGAGTCATGAGAGACAATGGATCTGGGTTTCTAGGAACAGCTCTGGCCCATTTCACCTGTTACTGTGAGGTTACTTAGGTTCCTCAGTAACAGATCCCATGCAGACTCTGTGAATTCTTGCTGCTATCTCTGGACATCCTGCAGAACACTCTGCACCTGGACCATCAAATCATGGTTCTCCCTTCCTGTCCTAGCTACATACTCACAGGGGATTTCCCACCCTTTCACAAGCTATTTGAACGATGCCCAGGAGTGTTAGTATTTAGGCTTTTGAATTTAACAAACATGTTGTCAGAGTCTAAGGGCTTTGGGGGTGCTCTTTCTGTGAAAGACATTTTTTTTTTAATGCTATAATTCTTGTTGCGATGATGTCTTGCATGCTCTCAGATTAAGCTCTGGATGAGAAGACAATTCTGGGGTTTCTCACAACTCAAATTCAATGAGCCTGAGCTGGGATAATGGGTATGGGGGCTTCAAGGGCTAAGATGATGATGATGATGATGATGATGATGTTTACAACAATGATAATATAAAAAATAACCACATTGTCTCTTCTGTATTATCTTGTAAAGTCACAGCAAAATATTGTTTCTTTACAATATTGATAAAAATCTGACCACTTCTTAAAAGTGATGGCATGTCTATCCAAAGGCTTCCTTTATCTTACAGTTGAAATAATAAACTCATTTAACAAATAGTAATTTCCAGGCTCTGTGCTAGACCATGGGATTATGAAGGATCATAATTTTTTAAAAGACATGTCCTTGAGATCTTTATAATATAGCTGAAAGGCAATAATTTAAATAATTAAAAGAATGATGAATGTCACAAGGAAAGTCAGTAGTTACGGAAATAAACATTTGGAGGCACCAGGCCTGGTGAGCTGCAAGGAAATGCATCCTGGTGGGAGCAGCTAGCCAAGTGAGTAATAGGAGCTAACATTTACTGGGCATTTATTATGAACAGTCGTAATATATACATTACTCGCCTCAGCACAGAACCCCATCAGCAGAGCCTGTTACTGGTTTAATTCATAGATAAAAGAAAATCAAGGTCGATGAGCTGAAATATAGTAGGCTGGAGGCTCACAGCTAGTTTTAAGTGGTGCCTGACCCCAACTTAAGCAGTTGCACCAGACTCTCTGTAACTCTAGGGCAGGAGGAAAAGTGGATGAGGTTGGGGATGACGACGACGACTAGGTTAGATTTTGTGGGACTCGGGCTGTAGTTAAACCCCATAAAGAAGTGTTGCCTGTGTGGCCTAGGAAGGGGGGTTCCTTAGTGCCTTCTGCTCCTTTAGAGTTTGAATTCTCCACAAAACAAGAATGTGCAGTTTGCTCATTTACAATTGAGGGAGGCATATTCTCTTTATACAGCCAGAGTTATAAGGGCTTGATTAAATTTTCTTAAAGGATAAATGATTCGTGAATCAGGCAGCATCCCATAAAAAATTTTAGAAAGGCACTGAGCAGAGTAGCTGGACTGTACCTGCAGAAAAGTGGTGAACAAAGAAGAGAAATGGCGATGGGGTGTGACCAAGTCATTTTCCTTATGCTGGCTTGAGTAGATTGGATTCTTTCCTCTGCTAGGGGCACCACACTCTCTACACGTTCCTCATCTGCAAAGTTGGTTCCATAAACATCATCTATAAGCATCCTGAGGTAACAGACAGCATTTTACCCATCTTTGTATCTCACCGACTAATCCCAGAGAAGGGAACACTATTGAGGTTCACTGTGACTGCAAATTTAGTCAGCCAAGCGAGACCCCTTGAGTTCCTCCATTGAGGAGCCCTGTGTCTGTTTGATGAGTTGGCTTCCTCTTTCTTTATTTCTGGTTGATTACAAGTTTGGATGCTCAAACAATTGACTGAGTATAAATAAGCCAGGATGAGGGGAGCAATTAATGAGCTAAGAGAAGCATAGGAAACAGGGAAGTGCCTTTAAGAGTTGGTAATTCCCTGTGGAAGACGGTAGTGAGGGCAAGTCAGACAGGTGGATAATTCAATATAATTGGATGTGGTCAGTTTCACCCAGGATGGGAGGGGGGATAGCTGTCAGGAAATTTGGGTAGAAACTAAAGAATCCTAAGGGAAGATAAACTAAAATAAAGGTACTAAAGGGAGAGCATTCTAGATGGTTTAGTCATGTGTATAAAATCTAGGATTTTTTTCTAATGTGTAAAAATAGTAGTACCTGCCTGCTCCTGGTACACTTATAGGGTTTGCAACCTGGCATACCTGCTCGTTGAGTCATTTGACTATTAAGTGTGATTTGTCTTCTTACCAAAGATTAAACTAGACTAATTTTTCATTCCCTAAGTACTCTCCAATTTTAAGAATCTTGACCACTTGGATAACTTGATTTATTTAGCTGATTTTGTAAGAGTGGTATTGTTGTTCGTGCGACTTTAAGGTGTTGCCAACTGTGAGCTCACATACTCCTTTAAAAAAAATTCCCTGCTGTTCTAGAGAGAGGGGAAGAGGTAAGGATAAATGAGGCATAATCAGATGCCCCTGGTAGGGGCTGGCTGGCACCTGGCTGATGCCTGAGGAGCTTGCCAAGACTAGGAAGGAAACCATGGTTAATGAATGTGCTCCACTGTGTCTGTGGATGACTGAAAGGTTCCAAATAAAGAGCTACTCAGAGTAGGTAGAGGTCAGGAGCCTCAAACAAGAGGGCTGTTGTTGTCTTGCCAAGGGAGTTATCTAGATAACCAGGGACAGGCACCTTCTGAGCCACTTCCACCATAAACCTGATGCCCTTGAAAGACTGGTTGCTTCCATGTGTTGTCTTTCATTTCCTTCTTTCCTCAGCTGACTTTATAGCTGAGAACCCCATACAGAAGAATTCAAGCCTACCAATGGACAGTAGGTATAGTGATGCAAGAAATATTGACTGGGCTTGGTTGTGGAAACACATGTCACACTTCCAAGATCTATTGATACATCAGTGTCAGCCTACATAGGATGACTGGATTACAGATACATGAAAACAGTAGCCCTATGTATAGAACTGTGGATAACCCCATACTGATATATAGTTGGTACCGAAAGAAAAACTTCTCTATATTCATTCTAAGAACTACTTCAGATGTAATTTTACAGATTTACAGTATCTTTTAAACTTTTCCTTCAGTCCCATACATACTCCTTAAATTCCAAAACTTCAAAAATGTACTCCTTAAGCTGATGTTATTCACAAGTAAGAAAAAAAGTCATCTCAACTCAACAAAAGCCTCCAAATAAATATCATAGTGCAACCTAAATTAGGTGTCATTGGGGAGGTTTGCTTGGGTCATATACGCTCATCTCAAACTCAGATCTGAAGGTTGAATGAGAAGATTTGTGCACCCATTGGTTCTCAGGTCCAGTTCCATCACCTGGGATGCATCCCTGGATGTGGAGCAAAGCCAGGAGTTCCAATGACAACAGGAGACAGAAGTCAACCAGTTACCTTGGCAACAAGACTGGCTAGTGAGAGTCAACAGCACTCTGGCAGGCTGGAGGAAAACGGTCCAAGACAAGGAACTGTCTGTATTTTGTTTCTTTCCTATTCTCTTACCATCTACATAATTCATTTCTTAACCTTCCTTTTCTTCTGTTTTGGGAGTGATTAAAATTTTTAACTCAGTCGGTACTGTAAAAACAGGATTCTTTTTATTTCTTGAATAACTGAGAACGAACTTTACTTTCATCCTACCTAGTAGGGGAGGAGGAGGAAGCTGACCTCACCCAGTCTCAGCTGATACTGGTTTAAATCTTCGACTTCGCTGAAAGTTGCAAGGATCCACCCTCCTCTTCAGGCTTGTTCTTTTTCCACAAGCAGCTGCTACTGCTGTTGGACAGAATGTGTTGAAGAGGGTGGTGTGCTGGCCAGGGGGTTGTAGAGCGTGCCTTTAATCCCAGCACAGGAGGCAGAGGCAGACATTTCTCTGAGTTTGAGGCCAGGCTGATCTACAGAGCAAGTTGCAGGACAGCTAAGGCTACACAGAGAGACCCTGTGTTAAAAAAAAACAAAAAAAACAAAAACAAGCAAACAAAAAACAAAACAAAAAAGAGCCTGTTGTACTCTGCTTTCCTGGGCCTTCCCTTGCTCTGCCCTCCCCAAACCCACCTTTGGGTCATACCATCAGCAGAAGAAACATCAGAATTGGCGGGCAGGGGCCATCTTTCCACGTGAGTAAAAGTTGTCAGAGGAGTTAAGAAGCCTTGGTGTATTACTCTTCTGCTGGTCCTCACTAGGGCACCATCCCATAGCTGCTTCCTGACACTATGGTGTACATTTTACCACAAAGAAATACTAGTTAGGTGACAAGAAGTAGCCCAGATATTAGACCACAGTAGTTCTGTTTTCCATAGTTACTGCGGATTGTATTTGGAGTCTCGCCCAAGGGTGTGTGTATTAGATTCAGTTACTGCCTCTGATGCTCTGGAGAGGAACTTTTGAGAGTTAGGGTCTAGAGGAAGAAGTTATATCGTTGGTAGGGTACTCTTTGAAGGAATTTAGGACCCTAGCCCTCTCCCTTCCTTTTCTCTCTCTTTTCCTCTCTGTCTCCCTTCCACCCACTTTCTCCCCCTCTTCTTCCTCTAGCCTACCTCTCTCCTTTTCTTTCTCCATCACTCTCCCCATTCTCTCTTTACTTCCTGCCATTAAATGAAATCTTCAAATATACACACTCCTACCGTGATATACTGTGCCACCACAGGCTCAAACCTCTGGAACTATAAACCAATATATTTCCCCTTTTGAGTGGCATATCTCAAGCATTTTTTTGTCACAGTGATAGAAAACTAGATGGAGATTTCAGCCTAAGTGGCATCTAGAAGTTTCATGAGCAGCATTCAACCTTAATACAACTAATTATCCCTAAATATTCCTGGGGAATGATCAACCTCTTCTGGAACTCATGACAGCACAATATGTTGTTTCTCTCCAAACTGGGCAACTCCATTTTTGCAGAGAGCGAAGGGTTTTCTCTATCCCATGAAGTTCTAGCTCTAAGTGTGGGGCCAAATGCCACTGCTGTTCTCTCTCCCCCTACCATCCAGTCTAGTCCTCAACAGATTTTGTAATTCATCCTTACTTAACATTCTTTGTAAATTTTCAATTTTTTCCTCACTCTTAAGGGACAAAACTACAATATGAGGAACAATATGAGGACTGTGAGAGCAGGCATTTAAGCTTTTGTAACTGCAGTTTTCTGACTGCTTTGGTGCTTGCCCAAATTCCCAGTGTTGGCTCCCATCTTCCAGTTGACCTCACTTGGGTAAAAGAGACATTCTAGTCTGTGTGATCTCTCTGCAAAAATGGAGGTCCTTACATGGACAGACTTTAGAGGAAAGGGAGTCTCTGGCTTAGAACGGTAGGGTCTCTTAGTTTAGCAGATCAGTGGTGGTTCTAGATAAAATACAGGGAAGTAATTCAGGAAGTTAATCCTATTGTCCCACCCTTCCTTAGGGCTGCTACATGCTAGGAGCTTAGAACTTTATAGAAGGTACTAGATAGGATATAAGGTGTGACTGGTTCCCTTCTGTATGGGCAACATCTGTGATCTAACACTTGTAAGAGGTGACCTATTTAGGCATTTCAAATACATATTCAGCTATCTGTTTCTATCCATTGCTGGGTGAAGCCCCTCTGACGGCCACTGGGCTAGCTCCAATCTATGAGTTTAACAGAATATCATTAGGAATCATTTTATTGACTTTTTTTGCCAGTTGTGTTTGGATCTATCCTGGGTCTCTGAGCTGTCCTACCTCTGGTTCCTGGCCATCCAGACAGTGTCAGGCATAGGCTTCCTCTTGTGTGAGCCTCAAGTTGAACCAGTCATTGCTTGGCCGCTTCCACAAGTTCTGCACCACCATTACCCTAGCACATCTCTCAGGCCAGATTGTACATTGAAGGTTTTGTAGCTGGGTTGATGTCCCAGTCCTACTGCTAGGAGCCTTATCTGGTTATAGAAGGTGGCCAGTTCAGGGTCTGTATCCACCACTTCTAGGAGAGTTTGCTAGGGTCATTCACGTAGATTCCAGGGAGTTTCTACTGCATTAGGTTTCTACATCAACCACCAATTCCAGGCACCTCTCCTAGTACTCTCTCCCTCTGCCCCACCTCTTTTAATCCTTCCTATTTCCATGCCCACCTGCCCCCAGTGCACCTGTATATTCTATTTCCCCTTCCCAGAGGGGAGATTCATGCTCCCCCCACCCCCCTACTCAGCCCTCCTTGTTACTTAGCCTCTCTGGCCCTATGGATTATAGAATGATTATTCTTTACTTAGCAGCTAATGTCCATTTACAAGTGAGCACATACCATATTTGTCTTTCTGGGTCTGGGTTACCTCACTCAGGATGCTCTTTTCTAGTTCCATTTATTTGTCCTCAAATTTCATGATGTCATTGTTTTTAACAGCTGAGTAATACTCCATTGTGTAGCTGTACCACATTTTCTTTATCCATTCTTCAGCCAAGGGACATCTAAGTTGTTTCTAGTTTCTGGCTGTTATGAATAAAACTGCATTGAACATGGTTGAGCAGGTGTCCTTCTGGTAGGATGGCACGTCCTTTGGGTATATGACCAAGTGTATGGGGATAGCTGGATCTTGAGGTAGATCAATTTATAATTTTCTGAGGAATCACCATATTGATTTCCACAGTGGCTGTACAAGTTTGCACTCCCACCAGCAATGGAGGAGTGTTCCCCTTGCTCCACATCCTTACCAACATGAGCTGTCACTTGTCACACCTGCTTCTTGAATCTTCCATAAAAGATTCCTGTGCAAAGATTCCTAGAGGAACACACCTGATGCACTCCCCACTATTGCTGTCCATTTTACACAAAGGGAAAGTCACATGAGAAATTCTATATCTTCTGCCAGACTAATCTGTGCTCTCAGATATTCTTGAATATTAATCTTCATGGACATAGCACTCATTTTCAGTTTTCCAAAGATAACTGGGAAGTGGTAGAAAATTTCTATCAACCTGATGTTGAAAACTCACATTCCCACAATCAACAATTTAGATTCACCACTAACATTATGCTTTAATTTAATTCAAATCTCTAAAATGTCAATATAGTTCAATCTTATTTCTCCATTGAATAGTTTTAAATGTAAGTGAAATTAAACTGTTAGTCTCTAAACTGTGCCTATTTGAATGATAAATGTACTGTATGTACAGGCTTCATGGAAATGAGGTCTACAACAGCTTCAGGTCTCACCCACCTCTCTTGGAATATCATGAAATGTTTCCTCTTCTGTATTGTATGTAGCCTGTGTCTGCCCACCCAGTGACCGTTCCCTAAACTGTTCAGCCACCATTGGAAGAAGACTTCCTGTGACTCTCTCCTGATACCAGTGGGGCTGAACTGAGAGAGGCAGAGCAATCTGAAAACTGGAGTTCTTCCATTATCCTGGGCGAGGTAGAGAACAGAGTGTATCCTTTATCTTCTGACTGCTGGAAAACTGTGAAAATTACAGTTTAGCCTGGGTTGGGTTGGGGAGGGGGTTCTATTGTATTATGACAAACCATAAAACAAGCAAAATTATACACTGAGGGAAGTACTCTGAAGTATAGGAGAGGGGCCTGCAGAAAGGCTTATCTCACCACCAAGCATGATGATCTGATTTCAGTCCCTTGCACCTTCATGATGGAAGATGGGAATCAACTCCCACAAATTGTCCTTTGACCTCCACATAAGTGCCATGGCACATGTATACACACACACACACACACACACACACACACACACACACACACGCACAAAATAAATGAAAGTAAAAAATATATATTAGAGAAAGTGAGTGGATTGGGATGGTATAATTTGCATTGAGTTGCAGAAGGGCATCTCTAAAGTGGAAGGATTTGTACTAAGACCAGAAGAATGACAATAAAATTATAGAAAAGAAGACTATCTTTAAGGTGCAGTTTCTGAAGTCGGAAAAAGCTTGATGAATTCAAGAATTAAAAAAAAAAAAAAGCCAATGTGATGAGAATCCCAGAACAAAAACAGGAAGTAGCACGCAGAGTTGTATTTATGCATGTAGTTTATTTCAAGTGTCATGGGAAGTCATTAAACAGTTTTGGTCAGTTGGATGCTGTCATAGGATGATATTTTTAGATTCCCCAAATCTCTGTATAGATAAGAGTGGGTATGGGCAAGGATGGAAACAGGAAGCATTCTGGGGGGTTGTCAGTTCAGGAAAGGGAAGACAAGAGAGTAGAATGTATTGTGGAGACAGAACTGAGAGAATGTGGGGAGGGAGTGTGGATTCAGTAGAGACAGAGGAGAACTCAGGTAACTGGGCTATGGGAAAGACTACAAAGAGACAAGTTGATGTTGCAGTGGTGGAACAAGGTTTATGTGAGAGATCAGTTAAGATGTGTAAGGTCTGAGGTATCTGCAATGCATCAAAAAGAAAAAATAGGGAAATTAATTTATAAAACACCCCCCCACTCCTCTACCATTAGTTTTATTTTCTGTGGATCAAGTTAACAATAATCAACCACAGGCCAAAGTCTCAAATGGAAAATTCTAGAAATAAACAATAAATTTTAAAAAGCTTTTACTATAGTGTATTGCTGCCATTGTTCTACTGTGTTGATTTTTGCTCTTACTATCAGCTTGCCAATCAGACTTTGCTATAGTTATATACTATGTGCAGAACAAACAGTACATACACTCTTGTTGTCTGTGATGTCCAGTGTCCCCTGAGGCTTTAGAGACCTTGAACCTACATGTCAGATGGGGTTATTCTAGAGTCTTGAACTCTCAAAAAAAAGATTAGTATAGAAATAAAGTTTAGAAATTACTAGCATATGGCTTTTGGGAACCTATTCCTCATGCTGAGTTGCCTCACCCAGCCTTGATGCAGGGGGAGGAGCTTGGTCCTGCTCCAACTTGATGTGCCATGCTTTGTTCACACCCATGGCAGGCCTGCCCCTTTCTGAATGGAGATGGAGGGGGAGTGGATGGGAGGAGTTACAGGGGAGGCAGGTGGAGGGGATGGGAGGAGAGGAAGAAAGGGAAACTATGATTGGGATGTAGAATGAATGAAAAACTTTAATTAATTAAATAAAAAAGAAATACACACAAAAAGAAATTATTAGCATATTGAAGATATTTAAATCCTTAGAAATAAGCCACATTTCTCAGGGAGAGAGTATAGAGGGAATAGTGGACAAGTTCAGGATTAAACACATGGCCTGTAAGACATCTAGAATGGAGGCAGCAGAGAAATCTGAGTTCACAAAGATGAGGCGCAGACATTGGCCAATCAGGGCACATGCCAGTGGCACCCCTACTAGAAATGAGTAAAACAGGTATTATTCCTTCCACTCTGTGATTGAAGCAAATGCTTAGCAGGGTTGGACGAGGGGCCAAGATGGTAGGAAGGCTGGGACCCTGGTGGCTTGAAATAGTCGTTGTTGGGGTAGCATGAAATGTTACCATCCAGCCACACTCTGAGTGACAGCCACAGCAGTACTTTAGTCCCTCACATTGCTATGTGTTCACAGTGAGGCTGCCGTGAACATACCTCATGATTAAATGTTTATCACACACCATTAACATGGTACCTAATACTTGATAATGATAGTAGATTATTGCTATTGCCTTGCAAATGTACTGTCATTGCCTCAAATAGTATTCCATGAACTGATACAGAAAACCTTATTATAAAATATTTTATCACGGCGGGGTGGTGGTGGCGCACGCCTTTAATCCCAGAACTCGGGAGGCAGAGGCAGGCGGATCTTTGTGAGTTCGAGGCCAGCCTGGTCTACAGGGCGAGATCCAGGAAAGGCACAAAGCTACGCAGAGAAACCCTGTCTCGAAGAAACCAAAAAAAAAAAAAAATTATCACATAATACCAGCAGCAGCCTCGGGTGTGTCTCATCTTGTGATTGCATGTCAAGTGATTGGCTTCCATCATTAGGTTTGTGTAACACACTCTATGATGTTCTCACAATGGAGGAATCACCTAGTGATGCATTTCTCAGGATGTATCCCCATAGTTGACCAATGCAGGAGTATGTTATAGTAACTGGTACAGAACAGTTAAGTGACTAGCAGTCCTTGTACGCAAGGGGTTGCAGGAAAGAAACTGCTAAAATAGCCACTCCATTAGAGAAAAGGTTTTCATCATGGGTAAGAGGAGAAAAATATCCAAAGGCACCTTATATTTCTGGAGCAGAGAGAAAGAGAAAGAGATTAGACATGCCCAGGATTATCTGAGAAAAATGAGAGTGTGTGGGACGTGAAAATGATGCAGGTTATAAGGAGGATGAGTGGTTATGGGAAGGGAAGCCTGTGAAGTGGAGCAGGTCTGGGAGTTGTGGCAGAAGGGAGATGAGAAGGGCTTTGAAATCTGTAGTGGGTACTTGTGAGTAGGGACCGAGGGAGCCTGGAAGCTAGCATGGACTTTGATGTGCTGATAGGCACCACAGGTATATGTCAATAGAAAGCCTCTGTGCCTTCTGCCAGAGACAAGTGAAATGACTTCTTTTGGGGAGACTGGGCAGGAACCAATTCTTGAACCAACTCTTGAAGAATGCTGGTTTTTATCTAACCACTAGAAATTGTTCTGCAGTCCAGATTGGGTTCATTTCTGGATATATTGACTGCCTGAGAACTAACAGTCATAAATCCTGCAAGAGGAATACGAATATGTGACCAGAGTTACCCCAGTTGTAGGCAGAGGTGTGTCTTTATTGTTTTTGTTCTTAATTTTTTATGGAAGCTAGAAAGATTGTGTCTAATGCTGTTCAGATGAGGCAATGTGAGAAACTTGGCTGTAGTTAGTAGTAGAGAAATGAAGCTATTGGTAGAGGGGTGTTCAGAAGAAGTAAAGCATGCTTGTATGCCAATAGGAACAGAAGTGAGCACTGAAGATGCCGAGTCCAGAGAATATCCAAGAGACACAGTTTGAAAGGGAATACTATGATAAAATAGAGCTCTTCAGAACACTGTAGAGAAGAGGTGGATTCAGAGGCAGACATCAGGATGAAAGATCACAGCCATCTGGGACATCCTATTTTCTTAAGTTTAAGCCAAGGTCATGGCCAAGGCAGAGCAAGCTTCTCCTTGAACTTGTTTTGTAGAGTTTTATCCATTTAATCCCTTAATTTTGTTTTTTTTCTTTTCATCTTATTTTTGTCCATTTATTTTGAATCCAAGTAACTAAGAAATAGGTTAGCAAGGATTATTCAGGCATATCTGTACCACGGGGATTATTAGTGTTTACATAACTTCAGAATAAGGGGAACAGACAAGCCCGGGATCAGCAACTGAAGGGGACAGACGGACGATGAGAAAGGCGTACAGACACAAAATGTTCCCTGGAACCTGGATGAGCTCTTCCCCACCTGCTGGATCTGGAAAGCAATAGCAACTACATTGCAGACCGGGCTTCTCTTTAGGCATCACTTGGTTTGCCCTTACATTTCTCCACACTCCACACTTGTTACATTGTCCACATAGAATTTTCTATTCTTTCCATCAGGAGCCTGCTCTTTACCTTGTAATTCCATAATAGGCCAAAACTGTGACTTCTCTCCCACTAAGAGAAGCAGTTTCTAGACACATTTTATGTTGAATCCAGACATTCAGGTGTCCAGATTCAGGCTGCCTAGGTCCATTAGGATATAGGAGAGTGGAATTCATTTGCAAAGGAGTAACACAACAGATTGTCCAGAGTCTGTGACAGGTTGCCTTGGAGGCTCCTTGGTTTTATATTTTTACACTGAAAGGCTGTCTTTTAACTACCTCTAGTTGAATAAAAGATGTTAGGGAAGAGAGTTATCCTAAGAATTTGTTTTAAGTGATCCCTTTTAAATGAGGCTTCAACTCAACAAATAGCAACAAAGGGTACAGCAATCAATACTGTGGAGGAAGAAGATATATTAGACTAAAATGTACAGGTTTTCAAGATAAGAGGAGGACCTTATGGAACAATATATTCTTAATATGGCATGTAGTAACAGATTTACAAGCAAGTAACATAGAGATTGTCCCTTGCATGCCCCTGCACAGCTAACTGCTGAATTACCCTGAGTCCTGTGTCTGCCTTTGTTTGGTAGACCAGCTTTCTAGTTAATCTGAGTGTAATTTGAATACAGGAAAAGGAACCACTGTGAAGATTAAATCTCTGTGGCCACAGGTCACAGACCGAGGTGTGGATTCCACTGGGTCTGGGATTTCAATGTACTGGTTCAAATTATGTAACTTGGCATTGTAAATGCCCTTTATTACACTTGCCCTTTTTACAGCTTGTGGATTTTCTTCATATCTTGTGAATAAAAACATAGTTTAATCCTTTTACCACAGGACTATAATGTCATTGAGTGAGAAAGTCTTCAGGGTACCTAGGAAGTAGATGAGTCTCATTATGTATGGATTGCTTCTTCAGCAACTCTTCAGTTAGAGAAGGCTAAGCTATTCCTTGATTATTTATCACCCCTGAATCCCAATGTATTAGTGTATCAAAAGTCCATGTCTTCTTCATACAAATAAAGGGGAGAGTGATCAATCTTGAGAGCCATTGAGAGGATTTTAACTACCTCTATCAAGAAATGACATATACCTGTTTCAACTTATGCTGACCAGAACTACACATAGTGCACTCTCTACCTATAAAAAGGCTGAACCTGAAGTCTTCTATGGGTCCAAGAAGAAGTAAAGAGGATATGGTGTGGACCAGAAGTTTTTACCACAAATTTTCTTTCAGTTTTCAATATATAATATTATGCATGTCTATAATGTATATAATATCCTTATTCTTTAAACAACTCAGTTAAAAACTTTCAGCAAGCCCAAATTTATATAACAATACTGAACATGATACTGCTATTAAGGGTCAAATTCATTGATATGATTCTATTTGAGAATTGTTTTAAGTTACATCTTTATAAAATAAATTGATCATTAATTATTAAAAGTAAGCCTACCAAAACTCAGTATTCCCTGACCTTCATAGATATCAAAATTGCCTTCATAGATATCAAAGTGAAGATTCCTTGTTACATGTTAACATACACAGAGTAGGGGAGATGTGGGGAGCAAAATGGAGATTGTTTGGCCAAAGAAGTTAAATCCATAGCAAGATGATTTCAACGTCCTGCCGTATCATTTTTCCTTTCTCCTTCCTGTTTCCTCTTCTCCTCTTTTTTTCTTTAGCACCTATTATTCAACTTTAATATATGCCACAAATTGCCAAACACCAAGGAGACGTTCACAAAGTAGCCTTTGTCCATGTATTAGGATATGCTACTGCAGACAAACCCCTAATTCTCAGTGGCTTAGCATAAAATCTTGCTAATCCCTGCACAGCCCCAAACGTGTATTTTCAAGAAGTGGAAAGATGCTGTCTCTGTGATTCAAGGACCAGGATCCCTCATTCATGTGGCTCCAAGAATTAAACTTGTAGCTTCCAAAGTGCTTATCTACAGCCAGTCAGCACAAGGGAAAAGTTCTTGGACCCCTTATGGAGGAGATGTCCTTAGCCTGGCCGAGCAGCATCATATGTCATTCACACATCCAGACTCAGGTTTAGAGCAGAGTAGCAGAGACTCAATGGGCTAGAGAGAAGCAAACCAGAGGAATTCTCTTCTGATTTAGAAGGCCAGAAACCAAGCTTTTGTTCAACAAATAATATTGAGAGTCCTTTCTTCCAGGCATTATTGATACTGTGGTAGAAAAAAACAGACAAAATCCTATCTTTATGGAACTAATGATGAGGTTTAAAATTCCCCTAGGATGCTAATGGTACCAACCAACTTCCATGTCTGTGCCCTTAAAAAATAGTGCATATGTATGTAATGTTACAGAATATTTAAGATGATGTTTATAAAAGAACTAATTGGAAGCAATGCTTCATCAATGGAAAAATACAGGTTTATATTGTGTATTTGTTCAGTAAATAATACATTGCAGATAAGCTGAAAAAACATGAGCACTACTATCAAAATGAATAAATGTCATGGTCATGCAAAGTTGCATGTGCTAGTAATTCTATCACTCAGAAGGCTGAGGCAGGATGATCACGAGTTTAAGGTTAGTTTGACCTTTCTAGTGAGTTCAAGACCAGTCAGGGCTACATAGCAAGATCATTTATTTAAAATATCATCATCATCATCATCATCATCATCACCACCATCACTATCATAATAAAGAGAAAAATCTCAAAAATGCATTATTTATGGGTGCAAATATATATCAAATTTTTTTTTTGATGCACTAAGGGGTTAGAGAGATTGCTCAGTGAATAGGTAGGTGTCTTTGCAACATAATCATGAAGACCTGAGTTCCGAACTGCAGCCATGGCCACTTGGTGCCTGTTACCTTGGTGCTGGGAGGAGGGGAGCAGGAGAATCACTGAGGCTTGCTGGCTGCCAGCCCAGCTCCAGGCTATGTGACAGGCCCAGTCTCAATAGGACAATGAAGCAGAGTGGCAGAGCAGGACACTTCACATGCTCCATTGGCTCTCGCCTGGGCATGCATGGGCCTGCATACCTCCATATGTGTACACTACAAACACAAGCAACATCCACTCATGGATGAGTGCATGCGTATACGCACACACATACACACACACACACACACACACACACACTTATTTGCATGGGAAAGATGCATATGTATTCAGATTTTTTTTCTCTAGAATGAATCAATAGAGAGAAATGGATGGGAGGCATAGAGAATGTGAATCATAAAGTATAATTTCTCAGAGAATTTTGAAGTAAAACTTGATTAGATAAAACTAGATGCAAGTATACAGGAGTTTAATGCATCACACTCTACTTTGTTATTACATTTGAAGTGTTTTTGGTTCCCTGTTTAGCTGGAGTCACTTCTTCCTAGCTTCATTTCATTCCATCCTATCCCCAGCAAACATCCCGCACAGCTGCTAATTCAATCCCTTGGCTACCAGTTAGGACCAGAAGAGGCTTTTCTCCTTCTTTCTCCATCAGCAAAGCATGTAAAGCAGTTTGGAATGGGTGATGGTGGGAAGGAGGGAAGAACAGAGAACAGGTGTTAGTCTCCCAACCACGAAGGCAGTAGTAAGCAAGAACATGTTCCCAGTAGTTCACCTTACCTGCTGTATTTACAGATAGCCTCCTAGAAGATTGCTGTTCCCTTTATCATCTGGAAGTCAGCTCACTGGACCCTTCATTACCTCTTCTGATGTGAAGGGAGCTATTAATTTTATTAGGTTCAAGAGAATCTAAAACACTTGCACTTTTGAGATTTTTGGGGGCAATGCATGTGCTGGGACTTTATAGAACCCGGCTGTTCTTCTTGTAATAGTTACCTTTTATTAGGGCAGATGTCAAGCCCTCTGAGTTATCTTGATCCAACAGGCTGGTTCTTGCATTGGAAAAGCATTTCTAATTGTACATATTTGAATGTCTGATCTCCAGCATATGACTGTGTATACTAGAAAGCTAAACTTTGTCCTTGAACTGAACAATGACAGTTGGAGGAAAGGAAGCATCCCTAGCACACTTGGACCTTCCTAATGTGACTTTAACACTTAGCTTGCAATTTCATCTTTCTTGGATTCTAGCACTAGCTCTCATGTTGAAAGTCTGCCCATGATCTTATTACTTCAAGATAATGACCCCTGTGGGGATTATCCCTAAATTTGCTTGTGTGGCTGGGATCTTGGCTCCAGGTTGGTCATCTCCTAGCTGACCTTTATCTGATACAACCAGTGAGTGTGTAATTCTCATTAAGGCCTGACATGGGCAGGGTACCTACCAGTAAGTGAGGTCATCCTGGCTGGCCCATTATCTGATGACATTCAAGTCTGTGCCCAAGCACATGCTCTTCCTCAGTAGGACTAATTTCTGAGTAATAGAACACTTGATAGACTCATGTAGAGCTTTTCTGGGATCATGTCCTGACTTTCATCCATCATCAACTTCCTAACCATTGGAGTCTCCCCACTTTGTCCAGATAATCAGTACCACTGGACTCCTTCCCAAGCCTGGACTCCTTATTTAGAAGTACTGACACCAGCCTCTGCCCATTCTTCAAGCTCTGGAGTTAAGTAGGAAAGCACTCTTGGAGGAATTCCAGTAAATATATTTATGTCAAGTCAATTCTCAGCTCTTGGCACTTGCTTTTATGACTTCCTGTGTATTTTTAATGAACATTCTGGCATTCTTACAAAAGTGGCTTTTCTAGACCATCTCTTCTTTCTTTAAGATCACTTTATTTATTTGAGACAGGGTCTTCTCAAACTCAATATGTACCCTAGGCTGGCATCAAATTCATTTCATTCTTCCTTCTATATTATCCCCTACTTTAGTGTCTTTCCCAGGAAGGACTGAACGTGGGCATATTATGAACACCTAGTACAAATGTTCCTCTTCCCATTTCTTGTCAACTTAATCTATTCTTATTTTTACTTCTGTTCTCTCTTCCTTTGTTGTGACACTGGAGGAAGTTTTCCTAGTTGTTGCTAGAGTTAACCCATCTACCTCTGCTCTACATTGCTTTGCATCTGATCTGGGAAGTCCTTTACCCTGTTATTTTAGGTGAGTGTTATATGTTCTTACCTTTCAGTAAGTGTGTACATACATGCACTGTATGGGTACCTCAGATATAACGATGAATAGAATACAGCTCTTATGCAGGGGAAGATGGTAGCATGATACTAACTTGATTGTGTGGTAAATCAACATGGCATAATAAATAGTCCTGCAGGCCCTCACCGGAAGCAGCAATTACTCTGATTGGAGATTTATTTCCTCTGCTGCTCCTACACTGGTTTCTCCATTCCAGCAGCAGAATAAATAGAAAGGGATAAAATTTATGCAAGTACCCTCATTTTCTTAATCTGATCATCCATCCAGGAAAGATTGATTGGGTGCCAACTGTGTTGCAGCACTATGTTGGGTGGCGGATAGTTGATGAGCAAAACCAGGCAATCATTGGGCTCATGGATAACCAAAATGACAAGCTTTCATCATTCAAATAAGTGTGAGTTGTAGTATGTGTCATGATGAAGCGGGGATGGGCCGTATGAGCATGCATAATAAGTCATGTAAATTGTCCAAATGCTAAAAGGCGCCCACAAACAGAGGTGCCTTCTCTACACCTAGGACAGAAAAACTGAGAACTGAAGGGTGAGCATTCAAGGCAAAATAGGGAGGGAAAAACAACCTAGAGGAAGTACACCCCCATAGGAAGCCTGGCCTGTGTGGAACCTTTCCAGAGGAAGGAACCTGATAAGGACATGAGCTTGGCAGGAGGCCTACAAGGGGAGCCAGTGGGACTGAAGGCAAGGCGCATGCAGATCAAGCTGATCTATCCCAGACAAAATGGTCTCTAGGGTGGCTTAAGAGATGCCTCTCTCTGTATCTAAGAGCCACGGAAACACTGAAGATTTGCTCAGAGGTCTGTGTGAGCAGATGGTTTGGGAGAAGACCCTCTAGCAGCACTGTGAGGAATGCTCTATAGAAGGATTTGAGTCAACTGTGGCAAGACTGGAAGAGCTCTGGCCTCAGAATCAGGAGTTGTGAATTGTAACTTCAAGTTTTATGAAGCCAAAGATCTTGAACAAACTTCCATTGTTCTTGAGCCTTGGTATCCTTTTGGGGACATCAAGACAGCTGAGAGAATATTTAAGACAAATTCATGGTCCACAGGGGTCTCATCCCATTTTCATTTTGTCTAACTCCCAAGTCCTTTATTTTTCTAGTAGGTGGACATGTTAGTGTCACATGTAGATCATGGAACCCGTAACATTTCTTCTGCTCAGTACTTGGACATACTTCAAAGGCTTCAAAGTGACAGTGTCAATTAATGCTGAGCCTTTTATTTCTTCTCTTTTGAAAATTACAGTCTTCAAATACTAAGTCAGCAGAGCTGACACATAGTCTACATTGTAAGTAATGAGCCCCTGAGCTAAGAACTAGCGCAGGCTCCATCAAGAGGAGATTAGCATGTTGGGACAAAATGTTGTTTGAAAGTCCTGGCTCATTTGAGATGTTTACCTTCCTGGTAGGTACTGGCTGGAACTGGAATTTTAACCGCTACATTCTTTCCCTTGTAATTTTTTTTTTAAGTACTATTAATGGTAAATAGTCAATTAACAAGTTAAGCTGATACGCGTCAGATGAGATTCAAAGGCAGGGAGCTTTACTTTAGAGCAGTAGCACATTGTGTTGACCCCCAACCATAAAACTATTTTCTTGCTACTTCATAACTCTAATTTTGCTGCTGTTATGAGTCATATGTAAATATCTGATATGCGGAGTATCTGATATGGGATTCCCATGAAAGGGTCACTCAACTCCCAAAAGGGGTCATGACCAAAGGCTTGAAACAGCTGTTTTAGAGACTCATGATGCTTTAGAAGCACATTGAGTCCAACTGCTCTCTTGTTTGTATGCAGTGGTGGGAGATATTTTCCTCTCTTCCTAGAAAAGATCACCTCATTTTAGAAACGTTTAAAGAGTAAATTGTGTCCCCCCCCCCCCCATTCATGTCACTACCCTAGCTAATACCACAAAATGTAAATGTGTTTGAAGGTAAGATAAGGCTTGTTAAGAGGTAAGTAAGGTATAAGGTCACCAGGGAGAACACTAATGAAATATCATTGAAGTTACACACCAGCAGTCTCAACACTCAGGACACTATGGCAGGAAGATCACCAGTTAGAGGGTAGCCTGAACTACTTAGGTAGGTCCCGATTGGCCAGTGTGGGCCTGATGTGACACAAGGGCACATCCATTGGCAATCCAGGTAAAGACGCCCCCCAAGAAACCGAGCCTGCGGACACTACCAGCCTCCAGAGCCATGAGAACGCGAGTTGCTCTTAGTAAAGCTTCTCTGTCTTTGGTATTTCTCTTTCGCAGCCTGAGGAAAACACAGGATCTCATACAGCAGTCCCAAATGCATGCGAAGTGAGACCTGCTTGTGCTTCCTTGTTTCCCTGCTCATGCAGAATAAACAGTGATGGTTTCCCGTATGTTGTGAATGAATCTACTTAGAGATTCATAATCAAATTATATCCCTCCAGCGTTCAGCTCAACATTTTACAGTTCTATGCTTATTGGCCACTTGCTGATTTGGAGCCTCATCTCTTTCTTCACAAGCAAGCACATTGGTAGTTAAACCTGCTGAGAGCACTTAGAAATATTCATTCAACAGCCGAGTACTTATTCGCTCCTTTATCCATCTATCTTTGCAAGCTAAATGCTCAAGGTTGCAACCATTTCTTCAGAAATCTGGCTTTCAAAGGTGTGGGCTTTAAATGGGGAAACAAAGTACACTCTACTCTCATAAAAGGAGCCTATAAAATGTCTCCAGGTGCTCTTCTGTTTCAGGCAATAGATCTGCCAGGACTATATGCCCTGGGGGAGAGTGTGAGGCCTGGTCTCTTTGAAGAGCCGAAGACGTTGGCTCCATTGTCCCACCAGGCTCCCGGGCATTCAGGTTCATTTAAGTCCCACGATGCCAACAAGCCCATTGGTCTCACCCTGGCTGCCACTTCTGGCAGAGACTTCTGCAGAATGAATCAGAGGCTGTCTGCCCTGGATCTTTGAAGTTTCTGAATGTGCATACTACTTGTTTTTAGGTTTGGGCAAGCCAGGGCTACTGCATCACCAAGGATAGAAAGCAAATTTGCATAGTGCTTCGTTTTCCAACAAGTCTAATCAAAAAACATTCAGTGGCCAAACTTGACTGTGAGTAGACATTATCTGCCACCAGGAAGCCTACCAGCCCAAGACTTCAGTCCTAGGACAGGGTAATATGCCAGCTTCTGCCCAGAGTACAAGCATCTCAGAGTCCTTTTGCTAGCATGTTCTTGTCCTTAAGGAGGAGAGAGACAGATCTTGCTGGTTAATTCACATCACTCAGCATATTGCTACTGAGTACTTCCTTATGCCAGGAGTTATGCAAGGTCCTGGAGAACAGCAATGATTAGGCATCTTGTGCTCTGCCCTCAGGGCTCAACAGCATAACTCAGAAGGAGCAAAAGCTGTTTTCTCTACCCCACTACTCATAGCCTTTAACTCTCTTACCTTTGTCTTTTCCTCCATTCATTTGTTTCCTGCACACGCCTACCTCCCAGGGCTTTTCTACTGAAAAGGCTTCAGGAAGAGTGGTGTTGCTTAACCCGAGCCATGAATCCCCAGCAGGGGAGTTTTATAAATATATTTATATTTATCATATAAATAATATTGATACGTGTCTCTAGTGGACCCTCTACTTCAGAGATCCCAAATCCCTGTGTGATGAAATCTGTACTCTGAACCAGCTCTGCTGTACTCTGGAGGTCCTGTGAAACTTCTCTAGAGCTCAGGGAGCTGCCAAGGTCAGAGAGGCACCTCAAGACTTGCAAGTCAACAGTGAAGTTTGTCATTCGCTAACCAGAAGCTGACCGCCACTGCATTTCTCCCTC
>CABHPH010159462.1:25778-47379 GCA_902168325.1 Peromyscus nudipes | reverse complement strand
CCTTTTTTTTTTTTTTTTTTTGCCTCAGACCAGACCACAACAAAAACAGCAACACAGAAACACGAACAGAAGGGAGGTGCTGAAGGAGCACTCACAGGGGAATTGTGATTTAGAAATCATGTCCCTGAGCACCACTTGTTCTGCCTCTCTGATCCAGTTTATCCCTCATTCTCGACACAATGTAATAGTTTGTCATACCCTAAAGGGGGAAAAAGCCCCAACTGTACTTCAAAGAAGAGACTCCACAGTAACTTAAAAGAAATGATCAAGCAATTTAGTATGAAAATGAGTCAAACTTGTTTTTTTTTTTTTAAAAAAAAAACATAATTTGAGGTCTATTGAATGAAGCAAAAGAAATAATTGACTTCCCCCGCCTCCATTCCCAGCATATTGTTTTGGAAGGAAATCAGGCTTTTGTGAGAAATCCTGCGCTTGTTGAGTGTGGTCAGGTGGCTGCAACAGGGGCATGGAGAAACAAGATTCATGGCCCCTTCTCCAAACTGCAAATGTCTGTTGGAATGAAAGCCTCCAAGAAGGCCATCTATTTACCATGCCTCTGTTTGTCTATAATATCAGTGTGACATTTTCAAGGTGGTTTTTAAACTGTTGACCCTCGTAGGATCTCACATGGAATCATCCTGCTGTGATAGGTTTAGTTGATAGACAGGAACTGAATGACAAAAATACTGATGGGAGACTCCAATGAAAAGGAGCTATTTATTTGATCCATAAAATGCATGTAGAATGAGTTACTCGTAAGCACAGAGCCCAGACAACTACAGGGTCCAAGGGCAGTCTGTAGAGGGGATAAGGAGGGAGGCGTGGGAACATGTGTCAGAAGGGTGAGCTGGCTGTACAAAGGGAGCAATGAGATAAGAAAGAACCAAGATGAAGGGCAGAAGGGACAGAGGAGAAGGTTGGGGAAAATTATTTTCTTCATAATAATGAGGCTAATTTTTCATTATTATTGATGTGTGACTACGTAGTAAGGTCTGCATCAAATATGCATCTGGCACACTCATTTTTAAGTAAAGGCCTCCATGTCATAGCTTGTTAATTTAATAGGTGACAAGGTCCCAGGTAGGAAAAACAACCAGAGTTCTCAACATGGGAAGAGGCAGGAAAGGGGCTGGCATCTGGTATATTCTGTGAAAATACTTGGAACAGATGAAGTACAGATAAACAGACTGAGCCAGAAACCAGAGAAAGATACTCAGGGTAGAAAAACACTAAAAATGTCCCAATCAAAGTAGAAGTACTAACCAATTAAGCAGCAGTCATAGTTATTAAGAAACTTAAATAAGGAACACCAAGGAATTGGGAGTAGAAAGAGTCCAAGAGCTGGAGCTTGGAGAGGACTGCTTCCAAATGGTCCCATCTGGACAGGACAAGGCCACCGCACTCATGAACTCATAGCAGCTGTGGCTGCCCACATAAGACCTGTGTGGCTGCCACATAAGTTCAAGTCAATCAACATCTCAGCACGGAGGGAGGAGTCTCAGGATCCTCAACCTCTAGTCAAGGAGATGGATGCTAGGGGAAAGAGTCAGGTTGTTTTTTTTTTTGTTTTGTTTTGTTTTCAGGGTTTGTGTCCCTTGATAGATTGGCCATGTTCCAGCCAATGCTCCATACCCATATATGTACAAACAGCATTAATTAGTGGTGTGTGTGTGTGTGTGTGTGTGTGTGTGTGTGTGTGATGAAGGGGTGTGAATCCGACCAAAAGTCATTGCATACTTATATGAAATTCTCAAAGAGTTAATGAAGTTGTATTAACAATTTTTTAAAAGAAACTCAAGTGAGTTTATTGGATGGGAAAGTACATTTACCGATTTTGCATGCTATAATTGTTATTAATAACCTCCAGCTACTCGGTGCTTCTGAGTGCTGTGGGAATTCAATTTACATCAACCTTCTAGTGAAGATGATATTGGAAGTGAAAAGTACATCACTCTCCAAGGGAAATATTTGAATGGCCAGAATAGAGTTGGGTGGAACTGTTGACACAGATGCCTGGGTTTCTCATGACATCCTGCACCATCCCCTACTCCTGGTCATCTCATATTTTGCGATCTAACCAGCTCTTAGAGGCTCTCTTAGGGGTTCAGGCACTCTGGCCCCATTTCCTCTTTTACTTGGCTGGCAATTCTCACATGGACTTCAATGGCAAGAAGCTGTCAACAGTTCATAAAAGGCTCAAACACCTTAAGATGTTGTATACATGTTCCGACGATGTTTTTCAATACACTTCCTTTCCTAGTTCCCTCCAGATAACCTTTGGCATCCTGTGAAGTGATGTGGAGGGCGGAAAGCCAGTCCCATTTAGGACAATGTTTTTCCTACCCAGCAGCTGTCATCATACATGGTTTGACTTGAGAGACATTTCATCAGTGGAACCTTGAGACGTTCCTGTTAGTGACTTTTCCTCTTTATGGGTAACAGGGGTCAAGGAAGGACCTGTCAAAGGGACCAGTTGTCAAGGCCTGGTTCACTTTTATGTGTCAATTCACAGCTCTTACCATTCCTCTCAAGAGAGAAACAAAAGCAAGCATGATTTTCCTTGAGGCTCACTCCTTGAACGCCACCCTCGTTCCAAGTGAGAGTTTCCAAAGGGTTTCAAAGGCCCATGTTTGCTTGCTTGCTTCACTTCCAAAAATGAGAGCCCTTGTAATGTAGTGAGTAAAGAAGGACCACAGTTGTATTTTGCTGGCATTACACCACTAGAGAGAGAGCTTTTCTTGCTTTCTAGAGTAAAGGGCAGTGGACGAAAGGTGAGTCTGGCTCATGACTAACAGAATCATGATCTCCAGTCATCCTCTGAGAAATGCTTCCTAACATTCTCTCTTGAGCAGTTTTGCTCAGTTAGGGTTCTCATCAGAGTCTCAAAACAGAAAATTATTTAGGGGACTATTTTCTCCATCCTCCCAAGGACGGTTGGTAGCTGGTACCACCTGGAAGACGGAGAAGAGAGGTTAATTCACTGTCCACAGTTGATACTTTACAGTGTCTGGGACTTAACTTGAACAAGTTAATAGGAACAAACTTGTTGAAGAATATGGCTTGAGAAATGCTGCACCTATGACTGGGGAAATAAAACCAGATACAAAGTGCCGTTGTACACACTGATGGTTCTAGTGGCTTAAAACTTGTGTAATATGAACTTGAAATTTTAGCTTTCATATAGCCACATGGTGTAAGGGAAATTTAAGAAAAATCCCGAAGCCCAGACCTTTAGAAGGAGGGTTGAAACTGATGGAGATAAAGGACTACCCTGCGGATTCAAATGACCCAAAATGATCACATTTCCCCAAATATCAACTCCGGAGCACTTCACTAACATCTCCTTTGAACAGAAAACAGGCATTTTGTTGGGCATTGTCTGAAGTGATAGACCCCAGGACTCCATTGAATGTTTCAACTACAAACTACAGGATACCTGCCATCAAAGTGCCCACGGTTAAGTGCAAGAAGGGCAAGCATCTGAGATGGTTGCTATGGGAGAAGGACAGGAATGGATGCAAGAAAGACTGAGGAAACTGGATCTTTAAATGTTCGTAGTCAAATGTGAGAATTACTAGGAGTTCCGGGATGTGTTTGATGCATTCATGGAAGATGTGCTTGCTGAGAATAGGAAAAGTCCTCATTTTTGAGAACTTGGTTTTTTGTTTTTTTTTTTTTTTTTAAAAAAAAAAAAGCTATATTTTGGGTGTAGCTTCTACTCTGTCCATTCAAAAAGTGATCTAAATGCAGCCACCAGCAGAATCCACAAGCAGATTTGACGCTTAGGCACAAAACCTCGACACTGCGTTCCTAGATGGGCCTTCCTTTCCCACCTTCTGTTACACTGCTCCGTCTCCCCCCATGCACTTGACCTTCTTGAGAGAGCCAGGAAAGCTACCTGTGCGTCGGTGCCTTCTCTTTGGAAATCCATTTCATTATTTTGCTTTGCGAGCATAAGGACCTGAGTTTGATCTCCAAAATCCACATATAAAGCAAATACCTCTCTAACTGAGACATCTACTCAGCCCTTCATGGGGACTTGATGTGTGAGCTGAACTTACGGAGTCAGTGCAAAGAGATGGTCCCCAACCTAAAAGAATTCCTTTTCAAATGACTTGAAATGCCGTATGGCCCAAATAAAACAAATGAATGACTTAGCAAATTCACTATGTGTGTGTTCTTGCCTGTTCTTAACCTAGAAAAATGAAAGACCCACTCACCTACTGTGACTCAAAGATGATGATCCCAGATCGGCATTCCCATTCCACTCCCAGAAGTTACTGCCCCCTGAGTCAGGCTGAGAGGGGGAATCTGGGAGGAGTGGTACCCTGCTCCTCTTGTGTAAAGGCTGTGTCTCCTATGTATTTATTTGATGGTAATTTTTTAATTGCCTAAGGAATGTCTGTTTGTTGTCAAGTACAGCATTTGTACCATGAAGCAAAGCAGAAAACTGAAATAAAAGTTACTTATAGTCACAGCTCTAGGACACCCACTTGCAAATTTGTTTTCTCTCTAGTACACGTTTATACGTTAACTGCAGCTTCTACGTGATTGGTGTCGTGTGTCTCCTGTTCTTTACCAAGCTGCTTCAGTTGTTACAACTGAAGAACCAATATTACTATGTTATTATTCGCTGAACTACAAACTTTATTATAATCCACAATTTCCTCCTAATGCCTTGTTGCTCACCCAAGATTCCACTCAGGACACAGAATTACATTAAATCAACAAGGGCCAATTCTCATCTTGTATGTTATAGTTTCTCAGACTTTTGTTATTTTTTTGATGGACTTGATATTAAAAGAGTACTCGGATATTTTATGAGATGCCCTCAATTTATGTTTGCCTGGTCTTTTGTTCACCACCCCCTCATGGTCAGGCAGGATTAGCAATTATGAGGGGGCAGCCAGTGGAGGTGAAATTCTAGTTTCTTCACATACTGATAGACCTGTGTGCTATTGTCACAACTTATCACTGGTGACATTCAGTTTGATCACTTGGATGAAGCTGTGTTTTTAGATTCCTTTGCTGTAAACTTTCTTCTTCAATTTTTTTTTTTTTAAATAATCTCCCTGTTGGAAACAAGTCACCAAGCATAGCCAATTCAAGGTTTGTGGAGTCCTACCATCTCAAGAGAGATAAATCTACATAAGCTGTGACAAATATATCAGTTTGGGGTCTCCAGAGATGGCCTAGTTGGTAAAAATACTTGCTGCTCAGGCATGAGGGGATGAGTTCGGGTCCGAGCGCCCGTGAGAAAGCCCACTGTGGCATACAATCAGTGAGGGTTGCTGTGGTGATTTGAGTAAGAATGGCTCTGATAGGCTCATATTTGTGGACACTTCCTCACCAGGGAGTGGAACTGTTTGAAAGGATTAGAAGGTAGCCACTGATCTGTTTCCTCTTGGTATACTTTTGACTTCCCCAGAGAACCATAGGAACTCATACAGTGTGTAGTCTTTTGATCCTGATTTCTTTCACTAATGCAATGCACCTGTGAATCACTCGTCTCAGAGTGTGAAATCACACCACTTTTCTTCTAACCCTAAATAGCATTCTGTTGTCTAGATATACCATAGTTGGCTCATCTACTCACAGACTGAAGGACATTTGGTTACTTCCATTTTAGGGCAATTAGCAATAAAGCTGCTGGAAATTTTAACATGAAGGTTTAGTGTGAGTATATATATTACGTATTTTTAAAGAATTTAATTTGTGTGTTTGGGCGAGTTCACTTTCATGCAGTGCCCTTGAAGACCAGAAGAGGGCATCAAATGCCCTGAAGTCGGATTTACAGGCAGTTGTGAGCCACCTGGTGGGTGCTGGGAATGAACTCAAGTCCTCTGGAAGAGTGGTACGTGCCTTTTGACTACTGAGTCATCTTTCTAGTCCCTAAAATCAATTAGGTAAATGCCTGCAAGAGTGATTGCTGAGTCACATAAGTCTATTTAACTTTATAAGGAACTGCCTTCCAAAGAATCCAAAGCAACTGCCATTTTGCATTCCTGCTAGGGAGCTGGTGAGTCTGTTTTAGTCTACTCCCAGGCAGCTTTGCTCTGCCAGCCTTATGGATTTTAATTATTTTGCTAAATGAATGGTAGCATCATCTTATTGTTTTAATTTGCATTTATTTAATGACAGATTATTACATGTATTGTCTGCTCAGCTCTTTTGTTTGTTTTCTGACTGGATTGCTTGCTTTCCTCTGTATTCTTTTTATAGTCTAGATAAAGATTCCTGTCCCCTCCCTCCTTCCTCTAACCAGGTCTTGTCTTCACCTCCCAAGTGCAGGGATTGCAGGCATGGGCTGCCTGTCCAACACTCTTTCATGTTTTGGACATGTCTTTCACAGAGCAAAGGTTTTACATTTTGATTAAGTCTAATTTGCTGATATTGTTATTGAGACTTATACTTTTGGTCATGGAGCTAAAAATCTCTTTATCTAATCTAAGTTTTTTTTTTTTACAGAGATCTTTTTCCTAGAAATTATATAGTTTTACATTTCCCAATTGTATTTGTGATTCATTTTGAGATGAGTTTTGTATAGTGTGTTTGGTGTGAGTCAAGGTTTATCTACTGCAAATGAATGCCTATGTACCCAGCATCGTTTGTTCAAAAGGCCTTCCTTTACTACCGAATTTTCTTTGTCCATTTGTCAAAAGCAAATTGACTGCATTAATGTGGATCACTTTTTTCTTTAGATCCTCTACTTGTTCCCTGGATCTGTGAATCCAGCAGTTTTCAGTTCTACATTGTCTTTATTACATTGGCTTAATAGTAATTCTTAAAACTGGGCATGGGAGTCTTCTAACATTGTTTATATCTTTCGATTGTTTTGACTAAAATAAATCCTTTGCCTTTCCACATGTGTATATCTGGGAGGAGTATGTTTCTACTGAAATCAGCTTTTTTGTTTACCAAAAACTATTGCGATTTTGGGTTTGACGCTGTAGATCACATTGGTAGGAACTGTTGTCTAAATAATATCATCTTGCAACCCTTAAACACAGTAGATCCCTCCATTTATGCAGCTCTTCCCTGATTTCTTTTGTTGTGGTTTGATAGATTTCATTATCCAGATCTCTCTCTCTCTCTCTCTCTCTCACACACACACACACACACACACAGAGAGAGACAGAGAGAGAGAGAGAGAGAGAGAGAGAGAGAGAGAGAGCTATTTGAAGACAAGAGTCTCCTGCAGCCTGGGCTGAGTTTGAACTTTCTGTACAGCTGAGGATTATCTTGAACTTCTGATCTTGCTGTCTTCTCTCCTGAGTTCTGGTTACAGGTCCACCAAGCCCAGTTTTATGCGGAGGATTGAACCCAGAGTCTCTTGTACACTAGACAAGTTCTCTACCTACTGCATTACATCGCAAGGCCATGCATGCATTTTGACAGATTTATATCCAATACTTTCATGGCCAACTATTGTAAATAATATCCACATTTAAAATTTAGAGTTAAATTTAGTAGAGTTGTCCCTCGGTACCCAATGAGGAGTTGTCTCCAGGACCCCTGGAAGATACCAAATTGGAAGTTATCCAAGTCAATTATGCAAAAATAGCGTGATATTTGCACATATCCTCCTGTGCTCTTTAAATTATCTGCAGATTACTCCCACACTCATACAATGCCGATGCAACCTAATGTAAATAGTTGGTACACTCTTGCTTAGAGAATTTAATATCAAGAAAATTTCATGTGTTCAATGAAGATGCAGTTTTCTTTTCAAATATTTTCTATCCTTGGTTGGTTGAATCCATGGATACAGAATCCATGGATGTGCAGTGCTGATGATATACAGAAATGAAATAGGGCTGGAGAGATGGCTCAGTGGTTAAGAGAACTTGTTGCTCTTCCGGAGGACCCAAGTTCTGTTCCCAGTGTCCACAATGCCTGTAATTCCAGTTCCAGGGAACCTGATGCCCCTTTCTAGCCTCCAACAGGCTCCTGCATGCATATAAAATAAAAAGGAATAAATTTTTTCAAAAAGAGAAAATACAACCTTCATAATTTTGATTGAGATATTAATATGATTTCTTTTGTGTATATGGTGTATATGTGTATACATGTCTCTGTGTGCATATGGGTGTGCAGGGGCACATGCATATATGTAGACATATGTGGAGGCCAGAGATCCACATCAGATGTCTTCTATCACTCTTCACTGTACTTTTTGAGACAGTCTTTCACTGAACCTGGAAATTGCTGATTGGCTACACTGGCTGGCTGGCAAGTCTCACAGACACTTCTGTCTCTGCCTCCCAGCTCTGGGATTATAGGCACATGCTATTGCATCAGCCCTTTACAGGGGTGCTAGGGTCAAAGTTTGGGTCCTCATGCTTCCACAGCAAGTACCCTACAGATGGAGCCATCTCCCCAGTGCACAGTTTACATTTTTAATAGTGGCCCATTATTTTTCAAGCTTTTCAAAAACAATTCTGGAGCTATTTTGTAGGTTCTTTGGGATTTTTCTACGTAGACACTGCAAATAGAGACATGCCTTCACCTCTGCCTTAATTCCTTTTTCTTGCCTTGTTGAATAGCCTAGATCTTCTGGCATAATAGCAAACAGATATAGAAGTAGGGGGCAGACTTGCCTTCATCCTGATCTCAGAGTCTCCTCAGTGCTCTGTACCTCTAGGGCAGACAGCTATTATGGCCCTAGAGGGTTTTGCTTTGGTTTTGTTTTCTAAATTGAGTTCCTACCCAGTATACAAGCAATGCTTATAGGACCTCCCAGCTAAGGTTTCTGTGCTACTGCACATGTGTAGAGGTCAGAGGCCAACCTTAGGTGTTGGTCCATGCCTCCCACCATGTTTGAGACAGTCTCCTGCTGTTCATAGCTTTAAGGACCAGGCTAGCTTTTGAGAACTCTCCTGTTTTTGGCCCCCTCTCTGCTGGGGTTACAGACATGTGCTACTGTGCCCAGATGTGGGTTTGGGAATTTGAGCTCACACCTTGCAAGACTAATGCTGTACCTACTGAGCCGTTATCACCCCAGCTCCCAGGTGCTCTTCCATGGCATTAATCCATGGGTCCCCAGAGACAGTCTTGTAAGACGGACACTTTCCCCACATTCTAGATGAGGAAGGGGGGCGGGGGTCAAACAAGTTGACGAATTTGCCCAAAGTTGTAGAACTAGGAAATGGTTTGTTCTTCTATAAACCATGCCGAGGAAGGCTGTTGGAGTCCCAAAGTCTACCTCCTATTTCCTTATGCAGAAATGAGAAAACTAAAAACCAGGGCCCACAGCTCTCAGTCACTGGATTACTTATTGCAGAGCCAGAACTAAGACTCTGGTTTTTTCTTTCAGTCCAGGGCAGCTTCTTCCACTTGAGGAGATGAAACGGATTAGCTTCAGGTGAGAGTGAGACCCTGCAGATCCCTGTTTATAGCCTGTTTACCCACAATCACGGGCAAGGCTACAGCAAGCTTCACTTCAGTGTGTTCGAACCAGTCTACTTCTTGAAATGACCCCTTAACATGCCTTTCTGGCAGCCAAGTTTTTAAATTACTGTATGTTTATGGTAAAGAGAGAGGGAGAGCCATTACGATGTTTTCATGTGTGTCCATCACGTACTTCCGTTATAACCGCCCTGTTCCCCTCTGCTGTCTTCCTGTTCTCTCCCGATAATTCTGTCCCCTCCTAAATCTCTACTCTCATTTCTTTAAAACAACAACAACCTAGGCCTCTGAGATGGCTCAGTGGGTAAAGGCACTCGTTGCCAAGCCTGAGAACCTGAGTTTGACTCCTGGGACCCGCGTGGTGGAAGGAGAGAACCGATTCCTACCAATTGTTCTCTGGCTTCCACGCATGTGCACACACCCCTACAAAAATAAATAAAACTGTAAAACAACACAAAGCCCCATAGATTCTGCATAGAAGAGACAGCATGTCTGTCTTTTTGTTTTTAGTCTGACTTACTTCACTTGCCATGATCATCTCCATTCCATCTACCTTCCCGCGCACGGTACAATCCGTTCCCTGTGTGTCTAGCACCCAGTTTCAGCGTGGTCCCTCAGACTCGACGGGCCTTTCCCGTGTGGTTCCCTGGGTCCTGTCTGCTGCCTCCCACAGGCCCTGTGCTCTTCAGGTCCTCTGAGCAGGGTTTCTAAGAAAAGAGTGGGAGGAGAAGGCGAAGCGGTAAGTAAATACTACACCAAGAGAGGGGCGACTCTTTCAAAGACACAGGGGCTCCCAATGGGCTTGAGCAACCGTGAGGCTTCATCTGAGGCGCACGGAAAGGCCCGCGCTCTACGGCCTGGGATGTTTATAGGCTAAGACACGATTCTTAGTACTTTATACCCACACAGCATGCTCATCTCCAGTCCTTTACACTGTCAAATAAAAGGGAAATAATAACACCTTATGTTTGTATATTGATTTATAGCTTACTAAGCACTTTTACAGTCATCGTCTCATTTGATCCTCACAATAATGTTGTGAAATAGCTAAGGAAGGGGATTATTAATTCCATTTTACAGATACGGAAACTAAGACTTGGAGGGCATTAAGTGAGTTGCTCAAGTTCCATCAGGTAGGAAGTGGGAGTCAAGGCTGATATCCGGCACTCAAGGCAGGGGAGTGCCCTGCAAGGATTGGGGAGGGGCCAGAAGGGTCTATTTCAGTTTAGGACTCAAATCCTGCTCTCCCCAAGTTCAGGACTGAACGAGAGCTTGAAGGCGTATTGATATGGATAGCAATAGGGATCAGAAGTTCCAAAGAAAGGACTGATAGTATAGAGGTGTGTGTGTGTGTGTGTGTGTGTGTGTGTGTGTGTGTGTGTGTGTGTGTTGTGCATGTACATGAATGTTCAGGTGTGCATACCTCTGCACACATGGAGGCCAGGACATTAGGTGTCTTCTCCAGCTTACCTTCTGGGAGCTCTGCGTTTAGGCTCCTCTGGCTGTCCAGTGAGCTCTCAGGACTCACCTGTCTTCGCCCCTAATGCTCGGGTCACAGTCTTGTGCAGCCACGTCTGACTTTTTTGCATGGGTACTGGGATTTCCCACTCAGCTGTCCATGTTTGCAGCACGAGCATGCTTACCTGTTGAACCATCTCCTTAGCCTGCGAGATATGAGGCTGTTTCCACAAAAATTTCTACTAATGAAATTCAAGACCAAGAAAGCCTTAGAAAGGCCACAGGCAATGAGATGACTTTAAATTTGCTTTGCCTACTAAGAAATAAGTAAAAAAATAAGTAAATAAAATAAAACATAAAAATAAATAAATAGAAAAATGGAAATCAGGAAACACACCAGAGCAGACAGATATTTTTGGGACTTTGAGAAATACTACAAAGTATTTCTAACCTCATATACAAATAACTTCTGCATTAGAGTACTCGGCACCCACACTGGACAGTTCACAACTACCTGCGACTCCAGATCCCAGTAATCTTATGCCCTCTTCTTGCCTCCACAGGCACTGCACTCATGTATACACACATGCACACACACACACACACACACACACACACACACACACACGTGCACGCACACAAATAAAAAATCTTAAAAAAATAATTTCTGCATTAAATATGCCTGTGTGTGTAAACACATGCATTTGCCCACTTTTACTACAACACTATTGGTGAAATTTCACATAATTTAGTATATCAAGCATGACAAAGCAAAAATAATGAAGCAAAGTATTTATAGACATGGCTATAAGATATTAAACATTTCTCTCCCATAAGTGAAAATAAAATAAAATGCTAAGACCAAGATAAATCTAACTTTTTTTTTTTTTTTACTTTTTTACTCTTTTGACTCTTTGAGGGAACCACCACCTAGTTTCCAAATAAATCACATGGAGGCTTATTCGTACTTATAAATGCCTGGCCTTAGCTTTGGCTTGTTGCTAGCCAGTTTTTCTTAAATTATCCCATCTACCTTTTGCCTCTGGGCTTTTTTCTTTTGTTACTTCTGGATGTCTTACTTTCATTCCTACTCCATGACTGGCTGTGTAGGTGGGTGGCTGTGTGGCTGGGTGGCTGGCTGTGTGGATGGGTGGCTGTGTGGCTGGGTGGCTAGCCCCTGGAATCCTCCTCTCTTTGCCCTTGTTCTTTGTTCTTGTTCCTTCATCTCTCCTCCCAGATTTATTCTTCTATTTATTCTGTCTGCCTGGCAGCCCTGCCTATCCTTTCTCCTGCCTAGTTATTGGCCATTCAGCTCTTTATTAGACCAATCAGGTGTTTTAGACAGGCAAAGTAGCACAGCTTCACAGAGTTAAACAAATGCAACATAAAAGAATGCAACACATCCTTGCATCATTAAACAAATGTTCCAAGGCACAAAAAAGTGTAGCACATCTTAAAATAATATTCCACAACATAAATGGAAAGAACAGGCTGTAAAATATTTAAGTGAATCTATGTCTGAAAAAAAGTTAACAACTTTATTTTTGAAATCTCTAACAAATTGATAAGGCAATAATAATTATTGTGTTCTTAGTAACTAGTTAACTCCCCATTTGGAAAACATGATAGGGACAAGACATTTAAAAAATGCACTGGGGGCTGGGGAGACACCTCAGACTATAAAGTGCTCACTCACAGGCGTGAGGACCTTGGCCCTCATTACCCACATTAAAGCTGGGTGCAGCAGCACAGGCCTGTAATCCCTTCACTGGGGAGGCACGCTGGTTAGCCAGTCTAGACAAAGTGCTGAGCTTCAGACTGTGAGAGACTGTGTCAAAAAAAAAAATAACACAGAGAGCAACTGAGCAAGACACCAAACATTGACCTCTAGTCTTCACATGCACACACACAAATGTACATGCACACATACACATAGACACAGACACACACAGGACACACACACAAGAAGAAGAAGAAGAAGAAGAAGAAGGAGGAGGAGGAGGAGGAGGAGGAGGAGGAGGAAGAGAAAAAAGAAGAGGAAGAAGAGGAAGAAAAAGAGAAGGAGGAGGAGGAGAAGGAAAAAGAAAGGAAAGGAGAGAAAGGAAATGGCAAAAATATATTGGTAGGCCATGTGTGGGGACTGCACACCTGTATTTTCAGTATTTGGGAATTGGGGTCAGGAGGATCAGGAGCTCAAGGTCATTCACAGCTAGTTCAAGGCCAGCCTGGTCTCAGGGGAGCCTGTCTTTAAAATAACATCAACATAAATATGCATATCTTACATATATTTGCATAATATATATAGTATGTTCTGCCTTTATTCATAATCATTTCAATCTACATGAAAAGGAGTTCAGTCTAATATGGGAAAGTGTCATTTCTAGTACATGAAGGCTGTTACAAACCTCACATTCGGTGCTTTCTTTTTGAATATAGATGTAGGTTCTGGAACAGCAGCACCACTGAAGTGCCCACGCTGATCATCTGTAGGCAAAAGGGTTAGAGACACTTCCCTCCTGTTTTATTTGATTTTTAAAGTGAGCCTTAATTACTTTTGTAATCAGAGATTAAGTTGTGACTAAGGAGACGGCTTGCCTCACAGACATGAGGACCTGAGTTCTGTACCCCAAAACTGTGTAAACAAAGCCAGGAGTGGTGGCATGCACCTGTGGTCCCAGCGCTGGGGAGCCTGAAACAGGAGGATTGCTGGGGCTTGCTGGCTAGGTGTCTAGCCACCTGGTGAAGTCAAGACAAGTGAGAAATCCTATCTCAAAAAAAACCCAAAAAAAACCAAAAAAACAAAAAATAAACAAAAAATGTGGGCAATGTCTGGGGAATGGCATCTGAATACACACACACACACACACACACACACACACACCAAACACACCAGTGTGTGTGTGTGCACATGCAATGTCATACACACATTCATGCACACACACACACACACCACACACACCCACACACCCACACACCCACACACCCACACCAAACACACCAGTGTGTGTGTGTGCACATGCAATGTCATACACACGTGCATGCACACACACTCACACAACACACACACACACACACACACACACACACACACACACACATTTCCACACAGGATTAAACTGGCCATACATTTGGAATCAGGACATGAATTCCTATTACACAACCATTTCTATTTTAAAGAGTCACATTTGATTACCTGTATTTGGATGTCCACCTCTGCTCCAGGAACACATTCTGTCCTGAAATTCAACAGCTTTGCACACTCCGATTCAACAGCTTTGCACACCCCATCTGGACAGATAACTTGAGGCAGCTTACTCCTACCTGTTGTTCTTGTACTTCGGTGTTCTCCTAGAAATAATTACTGTCCTCTGCTTGGAGAGGACACATCCTGATTGTTATACAAACAGAAGAGTCACAAATGCTAGTTTCGGAACGTTGGAGGCTGCTGGTTCTTCTGGATAGAAACACTAGGTACAAGTTCATTTTGAATGTGCTCCACTAGGAAACTGGGGCTTTGGGATTCATTGCCCACAGTGGTCAGATACAGACTCTGGCTCAGCTGGCTTCCCCTCCATGGTAGACCATGCTTTGCTCTGTGTGGTTGATCTTGCTTCAGGATGCTCATCTGAGCCCAATGAACAAGCACAACCTGCTATACACACCACTGTTTAAGTAGATAACAGATAAAGAGCAACTGTTCCCACAGTCAGCCAAGGGACGCCTCTAGGACCCAAGCTCATTGTCAGAACTATATTTGCGGCCTCTAAAACTTCCATTCACTGTGTGGGCATGGTGGCACATGCCTTTAATCCCAGCACTGGGGAGGCAGAGGCAAGCTGATCTCAGAGTTTGAGGCCAGGCTGGTCTACAGAGCAAGTTCCAGGACAGTCAGGGTTGCACAAAGGAACCCTGTCTCTAAGAACAAAACAAACAAAAAAAACTTCCACTCATCGAAGAATGATGGTATAATATATCCTAGGGGACTTTGAACCTGAGAATGTTCTTTGTTTTCCATGGCTTTTTATGCACGGTAGCTTTGCAGAGGCCCTTCATTAGAGAAGGCCAAGAAAACAGATAGATTTTATATAGCCTCCCGTCACAGAACAAGAACAAAGAGTTTTCATAAGAAAGCGTCATTAGCTGATGGCATAGGCCTATAATCCCAGCTACCTGGAATACTGAGGCAGGAGGACTGTCAAATTCAAAGCCTGCTAGGTCATGAAGAACTTAAGACTAAGCCTGGTTAATTTAGTGGGCACTTATCTCAAAAATGAAAATAAATAATGAGAGAAAGAGAGAGAGAGAGAGAGAAAGAAAGAAAGAAAGAAAGAAAGAAAGAAAGAAAGAAAGAAAGAAAGAAAGAAAGAAAGAAAGAAAGCAGGGAGCTAAAGTTTAGTGGTAGCATGCCCAAAGGCCTGGGTTCAATCTCTAGTACCACATAAAATTAAAAAATTAAAAGGAAAACATCAGTAGAGTCCATATTGTACCACAGAAGTGTATGGCTACAGTGGTAACAGGAGGCTCTCTCTGTCTTGCTAAACCACATTTGTGAAAGACCAGTGTGTATATGGGGTCAGTGGCTGCCACCTCTTCACATTTCCAAATCTTACTGACATTACCACACGAAGAGCCTTCTTCACACGAGTGAGACTCTGCCATCCCCACAGTTACTCCTAAGGACTGCGCTCTTGCATGGGGGTAGGTGGAATATGGGAATAGGAGGGCTCTGAAAGTCTCCTGTAAGGGTTCCCCGTGGGAGTCTCCTGTGGGGATCTCCTTTGGAACTGAGGTGGAAATGTTCGCTTGACTCTGGCAGAACCTGGCTGGTAGCGGTGGAAGATATTTCATAATGATGCTGATGATGCCACCTCACACTTTTCATCTTCAAAGCACTTTACAAACAGTAATTAATTCCTATAATACTCATGAGGTAAGTAAGTAAACACCATTATCCCCATTTTATAGGTAGAGAAACTGAGGTGAAGTAGCCAAGAAAATGGCCCACGTCCAGAAAGGAGACAGAGATCAGAGGGAGACACTCCTTCTGTCTGTACTCTCCTCTGGCTCACACCACCTGGGATGCTATCAGGGAAAAGTGGCCGTGGAGCTGTAGGTAGCCGGAGGCCCAGGAAGGGCAGGAGCTCCCAGCAGCTCCACTCGGGCCTCACTGCCCTGAGAAATGAATGCTGCTATTCATCCTGTGGGCAGTATACGGACATTCACTTCAAGATCCCTTGCAAAATAACAACAAAAACCTCATTGAGGCTCCTTTCTCCTTGGACCACATATTTCCTGAGCCTTCCCTTGAAATCAAGGGATGCGTCGTACATACACGCCCTCAGGAAGCAAGAGAACCCTGCCCACCCTTCAGTTCCTGGGAAGCCATTCAGAAGTGTGACCACATGCCAGGCCACACTGCAGGGCTTTCTCCTCTGGGTTTCTGGCCCAGCTCCCTCACTAGACAGCTAATAGCCGTCTGGCTGGCTTCTCACCGCTGTACTGATCTCGGGGCTTCCTCCTTGTGGGCCTCCCAACTGCCAGTGCTCAGGACGGACGCATCTCAAGTAGCTGGCAATTAGGCTGAAACCTTATATTAATGCTGACAGAGGCCGCTGAGAAGAAACATGAGTTGGAATGAAACAAAAAAAAAAATGGCTGGTTGAGGAAGGAACCTAGCCCCTGGGAAGTGAAAGCCACCAACCGAAACTTCCACGCTGCTCCAGACCAGAATTTCACCCAGACTGCCTGGAAAGACAGCCGTCAGTGGGGCTTCATGAGCCTCAAAAACACAGCACACTCAGCTCCCAATTTTCCTCATATGACAAAAATTCTGCCACCCATCCACTGCTCTGCCCCTCTCCTTCCAGAACTTCCTAGTTCCTTTAGCAGCCCAACCTGTCTGTGGCTACCCACTCACACTGCTATCAAGTCTAGAAGCTGCTGCTTTATGCATTATCTAGATTTCCCAGGACTTGGCTTCTAATAACATCTACTGGCCTTGGAGGTGCTGGACCAAACAGCTCCTGTAGCATGCCAATCACCCTGTTCTCCTTTGTTAAACATTAGCCTCCACTTGGGAGCATGTACCCTTCCAAACCACAGAAAACAGTAGAGCTTTCCCTCTGCTGTGTGGATGACTGTCCTGTGAGATCACTCGGGGACATCTGGGAGATCTTCTGGTAAAGTTCTGGTCCAGAGCACCCAAGAGAGGCACCAGGAAACAGGAGGGAGGACAGACAGACTGTCAGTCTCAAGCAGGTCCCAGTGGGTCCTGCCCACAGAGACCCTTGTCTCCTGTCTCTTAAGGCAGCTTGTTGGTGATGGCTGCCGTGACAACCCATTTGTCCCAGGCCCTTCATCCACTTCTCGTGTTTTGTAGGGAGAACAGGGTCCACTAGAACACAGGTGTGCATGCCTTACAGTGGCCTCCCGGTGAGTGTGCCCTTCCTCTGGGCTGCAGGCTGAATGAAGAGCCCCCTCCAACTGAGAAAGGCCCCATGTGGAATCAATTCAGCATCAGGGCCACCATCACCATTCCCCACAAGCTCAAAGCCGGAACAAGAAGGATCTGGTGGCTGGGCCAGCAAATTCTCCCCTCCCCACATCAGAACAAGGAGAGGTGACGGCTTGGGAAGATTCCTCTGTCTCCTGAGTAAAAACCCCTTCCCTCCCGCTTAGAGGTTCTCTCCGAAGCCCCAGGGCTGGGTGTGGGCCAAGTTCAGGCACCACACAAGTTTTTTCCCTGCACAGTGACACACTCCAGGTGAATGCCAGAGAGAAGGGTTGAGCAGAACGGCATAGCTTCTTACCACATGAAAGAGGCTGTGTCGGCTAGCTGCCAGGGCGCCGGCTGCCGAGTGACACCACACATCACACCTCAGATTTGAAAGTTCAGAAATAGATCCAACAATGTTGATACTTCGGGGCTAGAATGGGTGGGAGTTGGATTTCTGTGTCTCTAACTCTGTCATTAATTTATCTAGCAACAAGGACACAATGATGTCGGGAATCAAAAGGAGCCCCCGGAGGGGCCATTTGTGGCTTTCCTCAGAATGACTGGGGACTCCTAGGTTAGGGCTGCCTCCTAGATGTGAGGGAGCTTAGAAGTCTGTGTGAATGTGTGGAGTCAGTGGGGATAGATTGAAGGGGTATGTGTAGTGTGTGTATCTGTTTCAAACTTATGTAATAGTCTGTCTGTGGTTTGTGAAGGAGACATATGTGTGATGTGAGAGTATTTCTGGTAGGCAGATGCTATGATTTGCACAAAGGATATATATTTCTGTGCTACATAAGTATATATATACATATATATATATGGTATGTGTGTATTATATGGAAAGATGAGATTATATATATGGCATTTGTATGTATATTGCACATGCTGAGTATATGTATGTGTTGTGTCAACATGCATAGTGCAAGGACGTGAAATGTGTTAGGAATACTGCAAAGGACATAGTTCATGCATGTACATTGTGCTCATATATGATTAAGAGTGTGGGCTATTGTATGCATAACACATATGGATTGAGTGTGTGGTCTGATACTGTATATGAAGGATGTTTATGTAAGTATGTGTATATGATCTGAAGGTACAAGATGCTATGCGTTGTATATAGTATGTATGAGAGTGATGTGTGTTATGTATGGTGTGTATAAGTACGTGTGGTGTATCATGAGTGCCATGTGTGAGTGTAGTGTGTGCATAGGCTGGGATACATGCTTGGGCACCAGGCGCTTGTGCAGACAGGCCAGCCTAACTCTTTGATGTCGGCGCAGAGGCATCCTGTGCAGCTGGCTTACTGACCCACTGTTCTGCTCAGAGAGCCAGGGTCTGGTGCAGGAAGAAGGGTCAGAGAGTCACCACACCCTTGAGCCCAGGGAAAGATTTGGAGTTGAAGATATTTGACCAGGATGCAGCCCAACAGCTGGCTAGCCTGCAGCCTGCACCACAAAACGTAGGTCTCAGCTGCAGAGTTCAGAGTAGAGGGAAACATGATCACCCACCAGAACCAGGGAGTCAAGGCTTCCCTTCCCATGTCTGGGCTAACATTCACCCAAATACCTCCCAACGACCAAGTCAGTTTGACATCCACAAAACACATGTTAATTGGCCACCTCAGTGTGTGAAGGCACTTGCCACTAAGCCTGATGACCATATAATGGAAGGAGAGGCCTGATTCCCACAAGTTTCCTCCAATCTACCCCCACACCAATTCAATAAAAGTAATTTAAAAATTTTAAAAACATACGTAACAGCCGCACGTAACATGTTGCTCTTGGGTGTGAACTTGGTATACTGTCGATTGTACAGTAAGCCACCGGTCAGCGTTGACACTTACAGGGCCATCTTTTTCAGAGGTTGAGTCTCTTCTGACTCTGGGGGTTTTAGTACACAACCTTGGGAGAAAATACTCATCTCCCAGCTCAGAACTCACACAAACAGCGGGGCTGGAGGCCATGGCATTTGGACTTGCCCTATTTCCAGAGCTGGTGGGTAGTGTGCCAGGCCCCAGCTGCACTCAGCTCCCTTGAATAGCAGCAGAAAGGGGTGGGGCGTGATTTTATCAAGCTGGTCATTCTACCCAACACTAGCCTCCACTCCTCCCGCCCCCCCCCCCCACCTGCCTTCCTCCTCCCCCAGGCGCTGCCAAGGAGTCTCCCAGGAAGCGTCTTTTTTTCAGGTCCTGCTCTTAAGTTCTGCTCCTCAGCTGCTGGGACACCTTGAGTATGTAATTTCTCTGAGCTGTGGTGCATTTAAATCTCTTAATGGGAGTAAATCACAGTGTCTCATTCACAGAATTATTTAAGGATTTAGTAGCTTGATGAGTAACCAACTCTAGCACAGGCTGAGGAAAGCCAGGGACACAAGTGTGCTTTCTAAGAAAGCTGCCCTCCTCTGCTGGGCAGAAGTTACAGATCTTTCCAAACAGATAAAGCTGTGTGCTCCCTGTGACACAGCTGCTCAGTGATGGAGCTGGAACCCCCGATGTGGCTCTTCCTGGCACACGGTTTGGCCGTGCTCTTGGCCCCATCTGTTTCCACCATCCCATCAGTGTGTCCTCCTGTGTCCATCAGTGTCTCCTGTGGGGAGGGCATCTAGAGCCCTCCCCACAGGAGAGCCCTAAGCTACCAGGAAGCTGTCTTCCGGCTGAAACACAGCCTCGATCACACTTTAGAAAGAAGCCTGTTGAGACGGGGCAAAGAGCTGCCACAGACAAGTCCAACATGGTGACTTCCATCCGTAGGGGCTGAAGAACGTCCTGCCGTATCTGTAGGTTGCTAGAATCCTACACGGGGTCTGAAAATGGAGAAGGTGTTGCAGAGTAAAACCACATGTGGCGGCTGGCTCTTGTAACTCCCCTTACTCAACAAAACCCACTGTGTTCATCCAGGCCTCTGCCTCTATGGGACCTGTTCCCTCACTTCCTCCTTCCCCCTAGTCCCTTCCTCTATCCCATCTGTGCATGGTCACCTTGGTCTAATGATCTGTCAATAGGTCTGTTCTCTACTCCTGGGTTACACACATCAAAGGACGTGTACCCTGTGCCACTCTCTGCTACCATCTAGGTCCCAGCAAGACCCCTGGCCAGGAGGTACCCACAGAGCATCTGTTTGTGCCACATGCCACATCCGTGGCCCTGACACTGTGCTGAGGTTCCCATCCCAGAGCTGGATGAGGCAGAAGCCCAGGCAAGTGTGTACATTCACCAGTGTCTGTCTCTGAAGAAAGAAGAGGCCACCCCAAGTATTTACAGCCAAGGGAAGTGGAAGCAGAAAATTGGCTTCCTAGATGTTGGAATCTGTAAGAAGGCAGATAGCAGGAAAGCGAAGAAAAAGAGAAAGCTGAAAGTCAGGACACCCTGAGGCTAGAGAGGCAAAGAAAAGATAAGGGTTTTGAGAGCCCAAGGACAGAGAGCACCTAGTGGAGGGAGACTGCAGAGCTGATCCCGTGGGAGCTGGAGCTTCAGAAGAAATGCACCCATGACCAGGGTAAAGATCCCTGGGAGAGAGGCCTTCCTTCCACTCTTCAGTTTCTGATCAGAACCCTCACTGGCTAGGCCAACTGGAAGGCAAGGCCCACGGCAGGGGGACATCCTTCTCTCCTAGGGAACAGAGCCTTGAAGGATGGGGACAGGATCTGTGCCGGCCAGATGTCAGCCTGTGATAATGCCACACTTTGTAGAGGAAGATGGCAGTGTAGAGGGTTCGAGGCTAGGATGACAGCGGGCTGAGAGCTGAGAGTGAAAGTCGCATAAGCTCCTAAGTGTCAGGGCAAGTAGATGGATATTTATCTCGTGCTGCATAATAAATCATGACAGAGTTAGTGGCTGGAAGCCATGCATATTTGTTCTCTCTCATCTCCACGGGTCAGGAGTTGCACGCTAAGCAATCACGTCCTCATTTAGAGAGCTGTAGTCCGGGAGCTGGTCGAGCTGCATTTTCATGTAGACACTCAGCTGGGGGAAACCAGCCTGTGAGTTCATCGGTTTCTCAGCAGAGTGCATTTCCTTATAGCTGTAGGCTCCCCAGCCAGGCTTTTGCTGGCTGCCAGCTAGAGGCCTTCTGAGTCCTCGGTGCTTAGCCACATGGGCGTTTCTAATGGTCACTGGAGAGCTTGTGGCTTTAGTCTGCTCAGAGAGAGTCTTATGGAGCGTAGTCATGCCGCCGACATCTCGTCCTCTCTGCCATGTTCTGTTGGCTGGGATCATGTCATAGATCCCACCTGCCCTCC